>JASVEL010009489.1:0-226252 GCA_032618575.1 Nicotiana noctiflora | reverse complement strand
CCTTTTTCGTGCAATATCGTTAGATCTTCCGGTGGGAAAGATCATATCTATACACCTAGCGTGATGCTGGGGTTGTATTAGTGATTACATCGTCACTGGCCTCGTTGAGAGGACCAAGAAGATTGCCTGTGACACCTACTATAGCTTTTGATCTAGTATTATTTTTAGCCATCTTTTATTTTCGTGTGGTGTAGAGAAAGGTAGTTGGTTGATCTCTAGGTGGATACTATGATTTTGATTCTCGAAATCCCCACAGACGGCGCCAAATTGTTTGGCTCAAAAGTTAAAACTGTACTTTGTAAGCTAGAAAACAATCAAAAATATGGGAGGTAAATCGTAATTAAGTATAATAGACCTAGAGATGTAAGAATGATAACAATGCTGTAGATCCAATAATACAAGATGATATTATGAACTCAAGAAAAGTTGTTCGTCGGAGGTAAGAGATAGAGAGAATAAGAGAGAATGAGAGAGTTGTATTATTTAATTATAACACTAATGCCTTTTACAATGGGAAAGTCCTCTCTATATAAGAAGAAACCTTCCTTAAAATAATAATAAAAATATCAAACGTGGTCAACGTCCTCCTAGCAAGGATGCCTGGTTTTAAACAGCGTCGCTTTCGCCCTTACGTCTGAGTCGTGCTTTTACTGTAGCAGATATACGCTTACTGGGTGTACCATTCGGTGTAGAGGCGTATAGGGCCAAATTTGACCCCATACAATTATCGTTATAACATCAGATTATTTTTTAACCTTTTTCGGTCCAAAGTTTTTTTTTTAAAATTTTATTTATTATTAAAATACATTTCACAAGCCAAGCACGAAAACCAATACAAGTCAAGAACTACGATTTATTATACCTTTAAAGGGTTATGGTTTGGACCGATAAGAACCTCATGAAAACTTATATAGTATATAATTCTAACTTAGGCTCGTGAAGAAAATATAGTACTAGTAATGGTGAAAGAACCCGACTTTCACCGAGACTTCCTTTCCACGTTTTGTTTTTTTCCTTCCATTTTGTCGATTCTAGAGACAAAGAAGAGGATACATGTACAAAGATTAAATCCACGATATGTTATGAAATAATAAAAAAAGAAGAACAATATTGTAGAAAAAGAGAGAGAGGGAATTCTTATTGAATTTTGGTATGATTTACAATGGGGTAAGACCCCTCTATTTATAGGAGAAATATGACTTAGTTACAAAGTAAAACTCTCCACAAGATAGACATTCACTCCAAACAGAATTATATTCTTAAGACTCCCCCTTGAATGTCTACTCAATAAGTAATGTGCCTCATTAAAACCTTAACAAAAATAAAACCCAATGGGAAAAAAAATCTAGAAATGGAAAAAGAGTACATATATATATCTAATAATACGCCTTTTTGTTGCCTCGTTAAAAACCTCGCAAGCAAAACCCAGTGGGACAAAACCTTGTAAGGGAAAAAGAGTACAACACGTATTAACTCCCCCTGATGAGAGCATCAATTCACATCCTTGAGCCTTCATATCCCAATCTTGTGCACTAGCTTCTTGAAGTTTGACGCCGACAAAGATTTTATATCAGTTTCAATGTATTTTCATAATGACATAACATAGAGATCTCTTCATTCATATATTCAGGTACCTGAATCTTTTATGAGATATTATGAAGTGCTATGTCATGTGATCTTCTAAATCACTTGCCTCCTTTATTATGATCATTTTTTATCATTTGCTCACCTTCTTTATCAAGAAGTTTATTTGAAATTGATTTTTCTATACGTTTTAAGTTTACCATAGGCTTTGTCCTTCTAGGACTTAATATGATATTTGTAATGAGAATATAGTTACTTTCTTTGGGTCAGCAAATGCGTCTGGCATGCTTTGCAATGTATTGCAAATGAATTATCCTTTTATGAACTTCATGTTCATATTATCTTATTGAGGATCTGGATGTAAAAACGATAATTCATTCCTCGTAACTTTTTCTCAGTTGTTTTTCATGTCTCCCCCGTCATGTTAGAAAAACTAACTTGTTTCCTCAACTTTGATAATCCATCTTTGTGCGTTATGGTGTTAATCAAAATATACACCGCACATCAATAATAATAAGATAAAATTATTTGGTTCCTGACTATGAACCACTTGTGAAGGGAGAAAATAATATACTTTCGTATATAACGTATATCAAACTGATAAACAAAACTTTATTCTCACAAATAATTATTTAGCTATTAAGTGGAGGCACTCAATAAATTATTTTGCTAAACCAACTGTTTAAATCAACTTATCAAGATGAACTATCTTGAATAAAAAATCTGGAAATTATGCTCTAAATCAAATTATTAGGCAAGTTACCTTGCTAACACCATGTTGCGGGTTAATAATAATCGCGCATGTAACCATCTCATAGATGCATCTTATGTGGTATACATGGCAGGTGAATGGGCTCATATTCACCTTTGATATTTCCAGCATTCATGGGATTCAATCCCAATTTTAGTTGGTCAATTAATTAATGAGAACACGCAATGTAAGAGAATTCGTAAAGAACTTTCTAGTTCTTTAATATTTACCCATGTGAATTCTCTATTATTTTTGCACACCATACTTAAATTGATATGGCAAAACCAATTACGCCAACTGGATAAATTATCAATATTGATAAACTTCAGATTTATACCATGATGTGTGCAATTATGAATAAACTCCAAATTTATTATGATATGAGTTTTTATATCAATATCAACTTTATTTTGGTATTCTTTGTTTATGTAGTACAAATTGGAGAATAAAGTAGGTAGATTTTCATATACATATTACCCAACTACAAGTTGTAGTAATAGAAGATATTAAATCTTTCCTTTATTTGTAGTCACAATATAATCAACCGATTTCGCGTATACTTTGGAAACTGAATAAGTTTCTTTGAGACTTACTACAACACAATACCGTATTGGTAATCAATTGTGTTTCTCCAAAATAGTAATAATTGGCTCTTCTAGAGCTCTCAATTAATTTGGTACTACCACATATTCAACAACATCCATATGGTGAATATCTCTATTAAAGAGAAAGTTATACCATTATGTGTATGGTCAAAATTATATGCAAGATCTGTTTCTTGCATTACCGTTGTCTTTTAATAATTACAATGCCAAAATATTTTAGCGTACAATAGGTACGTGACCAATGACCATTCATGCCATAATAATGACATTATTTATGGTATCATCTCAAACCTTCTTCTAGAGGTGAATGTGGTATATTCTCTACCACTAGCACGTTCATATTCTTTGAAGAATGAATATGTATTATGTAACGACCCGGCCTGTCGTTACGGGAATTACCACCCCGTTACCTTGCATTTACATATATTATGCTTTTAAAACAGTATTAGAGTATATCGGGTGAGTTAGGAGTGACTTGAATTGAAAATGAAACAATTAGCATGTTTGAAGAAAGCTTGAATATGAAAAGTCAACCAAGAGTTGACTATTGAGTTAGAGTGCTCGGAATCGGATTCTGATGATTCGGATAGTTCCGGAGGTGATTTGTGACTTAGGGGAGCGATCGGAATTGAATTTGGAGGCCCGTGTAGAAATAGGCTTGAATTGGCTAAGGTTGAATTTTGGCGAAATCCGAACGGTAGGTGAGATTTTGATCCGGGGGTCGGAATGGAATTCCGACAGTGGCAGTAGCTTCGTTAGGTGATTTTGGATGTGCCTGCAAAATTTCAGGTCATTCGGACATCGTTTGGTCGGGTTTTTGATCGAATGTGTAATTCGGAAAGTTTTAAGAAATTTAAGCTTGAATCCGTGTGTAATTGATGATTTTGATGTTTAGGATGGTGTTTTTAGGATTGGAACAAGTCCGTATCGTGTTTTGGAGTATGTTGGTGGTTTTCGTTGGGGTCCCGGGGGCCTCGGGGTGAATCCGGACCATCATCCGGCACTTTGGAACAAGGAATGGTCTGCTGTAAATTGCAGACCACTGGGCACCAGTTAAGCCTTCGCGTTCGCGAGGGCTAGGCCCGCGTTCGCGTAGGCTGAGGGAAAATGGCCATCGCGTTCGCGAGGGCACTGCCGCGTTCGCGTAGGCTGGGGCCAGTTGGCTATCGCGTTCGCGTGGGTGAAGGACGCGGACGCGTACGAGGAAAAGTCGAAGCATCGCGTTCGCGTGGTCTGGGACGCGAACGCGCAGAGGAAAAATCCGGGCTAGGAAGATTTGGTCTTCGCGAACGCGTGACTGTACGTCGCGTTCGCGATGAAGGAACGGAACAAGGCATCGCGTTCGCGTGGAGACCATCGCGAACGCGTAGGGTAAAATCGTCTGGCAGTGAGTTTAATTACAGAACATTTCACATACGGGTTCATTAACCCAAAACTCCATTTTTGAGTTCCAAGAGGAGAAATTGACGGGAGATTGCTGGGAAATCATCGGGGTTTCGTTGGAGGTAAGTTTTGTGGCTTAATTACATCATTTTAACATGAAATCCTTGGTTAATTCCCTGTAAATGGAAGATTAATTGTGGGTTTGAGCCCTAAGCCTAAATTGTAGAAAAACAAGGATTTGAGTGGGCAAATGGAGTCCGATTTTGGAAAAATTGATATGCTTAGACTCGTATCGAGACGAGGGTTCCAGAAATGTGAATTTCGTAAAATTTCGGAATGTGGGCCCGGGGCTCGGGTTTTGACAACTTTGGGAATTTTGATGTAAATTGAGTTGTATTGATTGGGTGTCGTCCCATTGGCCTAATTTGTTGTATTTCTTCTGTATTTGATCAGATTCTACGCGTGCGGAGCTTGATTCTCGTGGCAAGGGCATTGCGGAATAGTCGTCGCGCTGTATTGAGGTGAGTAATAGATGTGGGTGATGACCAGCGGGTTCGAAACCCCGGTATACCACTTTGTGACGCTGTATAGCGGCGAGACACGCACACTCTTGAGAGTGCGGGGTCGATCATGAATTGGAGACTATATATTAGTCCAACCTGTTGATATTGTATTATTGGCTATTCTAGAGCCGTCGAACCTCCTTCTCGGATGGTTGCATATATGTATATATTGTGATAATGGCCACTCTTGAGCCGAGGAACCCCCTTCTTGGGCGGTTGATTATACATGTGGGCCGTGAGCCGGTTATTGGATCCCGCGAGGATCGTTATCATTGTCTTATCATATAGACATGCTAGTTTACTACTAGTCCGCAGCTATTTTTGTTATGTTGCCAATTCCAATCTCTGGAACTTGATATTACTGTTTTCCAACTGAAAAATGATAAAAGAGTTTTCAAAAACTACTTTTGAGCCTGCGAGGCTGTATCTGCATATTAGCTGACTAGTAGTGGATCGGGCTGCACGCCGCAGCAAGATATATGTTGGATCGGACTGCACGCCGCAGTGATATCTCTATGAGATGTGCTTGGGTTGTAGGAGCCCCTCCGGAGTCTGAACCCCCACAGTGAGCACGGGTACCCAAAATTGGAGTCGGGCTACACGCCGTAGCGGTCATATCATGCATTGCATTGCATTTAGCTACATCCGCTAGCTGTTATGCTATTTATTGGTATTTGTTGGTACATGTACAGTGAAGATTGATTCTATGACAGGGTAGCTGATTATAGCTTTACATAGTGCTTTATTGCGGATTTCTTATCTGCGCTGTCTTACCCTTGTTTATTACCACTGAGTCTGGCAGTACTCATTTTACTCCCCGCACCTTGTGTGCAGATCCAGGTACCTCTCAGCAGTGATCCAGTAGCTGTGCGAGGCGACGTTTGTGGATATTCGAGGTAGCTGCAGAGTCCGCAGGACCCGATATTCCTTCCTACCGTCTTTTGATTTTGTATTGACATTTCTTTCCGCACTTGGTATTTTGTAAACCTTTATACACTCATGTTCAGTAGAGGCTCATGACTCTTGACCCTTGGTCTATGGGAGTTATTGTATTATGGGACTTGGTTCCCTGTTTTCGTTATTTGTATCGCTATTGTTTCGTGATTTAATATGCTTAAATGGGCTAAAGAGAGCTTCTAGCTCCGTTAATGTTATTGATTGGTCAGGCTGGCTTAGCAATGTGCTGGGCGCCATCACGACCGGATTTGGGGTCGTGACAAGTTGGTATCAGAGCCTAGGTTTACTAGGTTCTGAGTCTTGAGCCGGTTAGTAGAGTCTTGTGGATCGGTACGGGGACGCCTGTACTTATCCTCGGGAGGCGCGAACCTTTAGGAAAACTTCACTTTTCTTGAACTCTGTCGTGCGATCTTGTTGTTCCGAGAACTGAACTTATATATTCTATTCTCTCGCAGATGGCGAGAACGCGAGCATCAGGACGAGGTGGACAACCTCCATTGCCACATGTTAGAGGCCGTGGGCACGGTCGTGCTAGAGTTAGAGGTAGGGCGGCTGAGGCAGTGCTAGCTGACCCGCCCGTTGTACCAGTTCAGGAGCAGCCCCCAGTGGTTGATGCTCCAGCAGCCCCAGTTCAGGGCCAGACTGTATCTATTGCTATTCCTGGTCTTCAGTAGACTCTGGCCCACATATTATCGGCGTGTTCCGGTTTGGCTCAGGTAGTTTCAGCTACCGCTACTGTAGCGACATCTCAGTCAGGGGGTGGTCAGCAGACCCCTGCAGCTCGCACACCTGATCCGGTTGTTCAGGGACTTCGGACGCCAGAGGCAGTCCCCGCTCAGGTGGTTGCACCGGTTATTCCTCCAGCTGCACCAGCTCCAGCTCCAGAGCATATGGTTCAGGTTATGCCCGAGGACGAGCAGCGTCGTCTTGAGAGGTTTGGTAGACTTCAGCCACCCCATTTCGGTGGCGTTGAGGGCGAGGATGCCCAGGGTTTCTTGGATAAATGTCAGAAGATGCTGCGTACGGCTGGTATTCTTGAGTCCAGCGGAGTTTCATTTACTACATTTCAGTTCACTGGTCCCGCATTTGATTGGTGGGAGGAGTTTGAGAGGCGTAGGCCTGCTAGAGCAGCACCTCTCACATGGCAGCAGTTCTCTACTCTCTTTCTAGAGAAATATGTACCTCAGTCTCGTCGCGAGGAGCTACGTCGCCGGTTCGAGTGGTTGATTCAGGGCGACATGTCTGTGACCCAGTATGAGCTCAGATTCACACAGTTGGCTAGGCATGCCACATGGATGATCCCCACTGAGAGGGAGAGGATCGGGAGGTTCATTGATGGCCTCAACTACTCTATCCGTATTCTTATGACCAGCGAGCGAGTTCCGTCATCATCGTTTGAGCAGGTTGCTGATATGGCACGCTCCATTGAGGCGGATCGTCGCCGAGAGAGAGAGGAGCGGGAGGCCAAGAGGCCTCGCGGTTCTGGCAGTTTCAGTGGTGCTCCATCTAGAGGGCATTCCCAGCAGAGCAGAGGTCGCTCATCTAGACCTTCTCATTCAGGCCGCCCAGAGCAGAGCGGAGGTTCTTATGGTCGTGGTCGACAGGGATTTCAGCAGGGTCAGTCATCGCTTGGTGCCCTCCCAGCCCAGAGTGCAGCACCTACTTCTCCAGCACCGGGTGCATGTTATGAGTGTGGTGAGTTTGGCCACATGAGGAGACATTGCCCTCGTCTACGTAGGGGCAGGACTCAGCAGAGGGATCAGCCCTCCTCTTCAGCACCATCTCAGTCTAGTAGAGGTGGAGGTCAGTCTTCTCGTGGACGCCCCAGGGGCGAGGAGAGATCCGGTGGAGGCCAGGCACGGTTCTATGCACTTCCTGACAGGCGTGATGCAGTTGCCTCCGATGCAGTGATTACAGGTATCATTTCTGTCTGTCACAGAGATGCCTCGTTCTATTTGATCCAGGGTCCACATATTCTTACGTGTCCTCTTATTTTGCACATCATTTGGGTGCGACTCGTGGTAGTCTTGATTTACCTGTTCATGTATCCACCCCCGTGGGTGATACGATTGTTGTGGATCATGTCTATAGATCCTGTGTTATATCTATTGGGGGTCTGGAGACCCAGGCAGATTTGCTATTGTTGGGCATGGTGGACTTTGATGTTATATTGGGTATGGACCGGTTGTCTCCGTACCATGCTATATTGGACTGTCATGCTAAGACAGTTACGTTGGCCATTCCTGGTATTTCTCAGATTGAGTGGCGGGGTTCGACTGATTTCGTCCCTAGCCGTGTTATTTCGTTCCTAAAAGCTCAGAAGATGGTTGAAAAAGGGTGTTTATCGTACTTAGCTTTTGTGAGAGATGTGGAGCTGAGTCTCCTAGCATTGATTCTGTACCTGTTGTAAGGGGCTTCCCAGATGTATTCCCCTCAGACCTGCCGGGCATGCCGCCGGACAGGGATATTGATTTTGGCATTGACTTGGTGCCGGGCACTCAGCCCATTTCTATTCCTCCGTATCGGATGGCACCAGCTGAGTTGAAGGAATTGAAGGAGCAGCTCCAAGAACTCCTAGATAAGGGGTTTATTCGGCCGAGTGTGTCGCCGTGGGGTGCACCGGTCCTGTTTGTTAAGAAGAAGGACGGATCTATGAGGATGTGTATTGACTATAGGCAGCTAAACAAAGTAACAGTGAAGAATAAGTATCCTCTGCCTCGTATTGATGATTTGTTTGATCAGCTCCATGGAGCTAGGGTGTTCTCGAAGATTGATCTTCGTTCAGGCTACCATCAGCTGAAGATTAGAGAGTCTGACATTATGAAGACTGCATTCCGGACCGGATATGGTCACTATGAGTTCCTTGTGATGTCTTTTGGGCTGACCAACGCCCCAGCAGCATTTATGCATCCGATGAACAGTGTATTCAGGCCGTATCTTGATTCATTTGTGATCGTATTCATTGATGACATACTTGTCTACTCTCGTAGCCGGGAGGAGCATGCTCGGCACTTGAGTATAGTATTGCAGAGATTGAGAGAGGAGAAGCTGTATGCCAAGTTCTCCAAATGTGAGTTCTGGCTTGAGTCCGTGGCATTCTTAGGGCACGTGGTGTCCCGTGATGGTATTCGGGTAGATCTGAGGAAGGTCGAGGCAGTGCAGAGTTGGCCCAGACCGACCTCAGTTACTGAGATCCGTAGCTTTCTGGGATTGGCGGGGTATTATCGCCGATTCGTTCAGGGGTTCTCTTCTATTGCTTCACCCTTGACTAGATTGACTCAGAAGGGTGTTCCCTTCTTATGGTCCGAGGAGTGCGAGGAGAGCTTTCAGAAGCTCAAGACAGCACTGACCACAGCACCGGTCTTGATTCTACCGACAGCTTCAGGTTCTTATACTGTATATTGTGATGCCTCGGGAGTGGGCATTGGTTGTGTGTTGATGCAGGAGGGTAGGGTCATTGCTTATGCTTCTCGTCAGTTGAAGCCCCACGAGAAAAACTACCCCGTTCACGATTTGGAGTTAGCTGCTATTGTTCATGCCTTGAAGATTTGGAGGCATTATCTATATGGTGTATCTTGTGATGTATATACAGATCACCGTAGCCTTCAGCATTTGTTTAAGCAGAAAGATCTAAATTTGAGGCAGCGGAGATGGCTTGAATTGCTTAAAGACTATGATATTACTATCTTGTATCATCCCGGAAAAGCCAATGTAGTGGCTGATGCATTGAGCCGGAAGGCTATTAGTATGGGCAGTTTGGCGTATATTCCAGTTGGGGAGAGACCCCTAGCAGTCGATGTTCAGGCGTTAGCTAACCAGATGGTAAGGCTGGATATTTCTGAGCCCAGTCGGGTGATGGCTTATGTAGTAGCTCGGTCTTCTTTATATGATCGTATTCGAGAGCGCCAGTATGATGATCCACACTTACTTGTCCTTAAGGACAGAGTTCAGCATGATGATGCCAGAGATGTCACTATTGATAGTGATGGTGTATTGCGGATGCAGGGCCGGATATGCGTGCCCAATGTTGACGGCCTTCGTGAATTGATATTGGAGGAAGCCCATAGCTCGCGGTATTCTATTCATCCAGGAGCCGCGAAGATGTACCAGGATTTGAAGCAGCATTACCGGTGGAGAAAGATGAAGAAAGATATTGTGAGCCATGTGGCTCGGTGTCTAAACTGTCAGCAGGTCAAGTATGAGCATCAGAGACCTGGTGGTGTATTCGAGCGTATTGATATTCCGGAGTGGAAGTGGGAAAGAATAACTATGGACTTTGTTAGTGGACTCCCTCGGACAGCGAGGAAGTTTGATTCAGTTTGGGTGATTGTGGATAGACTGACCAAGTCAGCTCATTTCATCCCAGTGTGTACTACCTATACCTCAGAGCGGTTGGCGGAGATATTCATCCGTGAGATAGTGAGATTGCATGGAGTTCCTATTTCCATTATATCAGACAGAGGTACCCAGTTCACATCTCAGTTCTGGAGGACATTTCAGCGAGAGTTGGGATCACAGGTAGAGTTGAGCACAACATTTCATCCACAGACGGATGGGCAGTCCTGAGCGTACTATTCAGATATTGGAAGACATGTTGCGTGCTTGTGTCATTGATTTTGGTGGTTCATGGGCTGATTACTTGCCTTTGGCGGAGTTTGCTTATAATAATAGCTATCAGTCCAGCATTCAGATGGCGCCGTATGAAGCTTTATATGGGAGGCGGTGTAGGTCTCCAGTTGGTTGGTTCGAGCCCGGCGAGGCTAGGTTGTTAGGGACAGAGTTAGTCCAAGATGCTTTAGATAAGGTGAAGGTGATTCAGGAGAGACTTCGCACAGCTCAGTCGCGTCAGAAGAGTTATGCAGACCGAAAGGTCCGAGATGTGTCTTATTCAGTAGGTGAGAAAGTGTTGCTGAAAGTTTCGCCTATGAAGGGTGTTATGAGGTTTGGAAAGAAAGGGAAGTTGAGCCCAAGGTTTATTGGACCTTTTGAGGTGCTTAGGAAAGTTGGGGAGGTGGCTTATATGCTTGCTTTGCCACCCGGTTTGTCGGGAGTTCACCCGGTGTTCCATGTATCTATGCTCCGGAAGTATGTCGGAGACCCGTCTCATGTGTTGGACTTCAGCACGATACAGCTAGATGAGGATTTGACTTATGATGTGGAACCAGTAGCCATTTTGGGTCGACAGGTTCGTAAGCTCTAGATCTAAGGATATAGCTTCAGTGAAAGTGCAGTGGAGAGGTCGTCCCGTGGAGGAAGCAACTTGGGAGACCGAGCAGGAGATGCGGAGCAGATATCCACACTTGTTTGATACTCCAGGTATGTTTCTTAACCCGCTCGCGGACGAGCGTTTGTTTAAGTTGGGGAGAATGTAACGACCCGGCCTGTCGTTACGGGAATTACCACCCCGTTACCTTGCATTTACATATATTATGCTTTTAAAACAGTATTAGAGTATATCGGGTGAGTTAGGAGTGACTTGAATTGAAAATGAAACAATTAGCATGTTTGAAGAAAGCTTGAATATGAAAAGTCAACCAAGAGTTGACTATTGAGTTAGAGTGCTCGGAATCGGATTCTGATGATTCGGATAGTTCCGGGAGGTGATTTGTGACTTAGGGGAGCGATCGGAATTGAATTTGGAGGCCCGTGTAGAAATAGGCTTGAATTGGCTAAGGTTGAATTTTGGCGAAATCCGAACGGTAGGTGAGATTTTGATCCGGGGGTCGGAATGGGATTCCGACAGTGGCAGTAGCTTCGTTAGGTGATTTTGGATGTGCCTGCAAAATTTCAGGTCATTCGGACATCGTTTGGTCGGGTTTTTGATCGAATGTGTAATTCGGAAAGTTTTAAGAAATTTAAGCTTGAATCCGTGTGTAATTGATGATTTTGATGTTTAGGATGGTGTTTTTAGGATTGGAACAAGTCCGTATCGTGTTTTGGAGTATGTTGGTGGTTTTCGTTGGGGTCCCGGGGGCCTCGGGGTGAATCCGGACCATCATCCGGCACTTTGGAACAAGGAATGGTCTGCTGTAAATTGCAGACCACTGGGCACCAGTTAAGCCTTCGCGTTCGCGAGGGCTAGGCCCGCGTTCGCGTAGGCTGAGGGAAAATGGCCATCGCGTTCGCGAGGGCACTGCCGCGTTCGCGTAGGCTGGGGCCAGTTGGCTATCGCGTTCGCGAGGTAACATGCCGCGTTCGCGAAGGAGAAGGTTGGAACGCATCGCGTTCGCGTGGGCGAAGGACGCGGTCGCGTAGAGGAAAAATCCGGGCTAGGAAGATTTGGTCTTCGCGAACGCGTGACTGTACGTCGCGTTCGCGATGAAGGAACGGAACAAGGCATCGCGTTCGCGTGGAGACCATCGCGAACGCGTAGGGTAAAATCGTCTGGCAGTGAGTTTAATTACAGAACATTTCACATACGGGTTCATTAACCCAAAACTCCATTTTTGAGTTCCAAGAGGAGAAATTGACGGGAGATTGCTGGGAAATCATCGGGGTTTCGTTGGAGGTAAGTTTTGTGGCTTAATTACATCATTTTAACATGAAATCCTTGGTTAATTCCCTGTAAATGGAAGATTAATTGTGGGTTTGAGCCCTAAGCCTAAATTGTAGAAAAACAAGGATTTGAGTGGGCAAATGGAGTCCGATTTTGGAAAAATTGATATGCTTAGACTCGTATCGAGACGAGGGTTCCAGAAATGTGAATTTCGTAAAATTTCGGAATGTGGGCCCGGGGCTCGGGTTTTGACAACTTTGGGAATTTTGATGTAAATTGAGTTGTATTGATTGGGTGTCGTCCCATTGGCCTAATTTGTTGTATTTCTTCTGTATTTTAGCAGATTCTACGTGTGCGGAGCTTGATTCTCGTGGCAAGGGCATTGCGGAATAGTCGTCGCGCTGTTTTGAGGTGAGTAATAGATGTGGGTGATGACCAGCGGGTTCGAAACCCCGGTATACCACTTTGTGACGCCGTATAGCGGCGAGACACGCACACTCTTGAGAGTGCGGGGTCGATCATGAATTGGAGACTATATATATTAGTCCAACCTGTTGATACTGTATTATTGGCTATTCTAGAGCCGTCGAACCTCCTTCTCGGATGGTCGCATATATATATATATTGTAATGATGGCCACTCTTGAGCCGGCGAACCTCCTTCTTGGACGGTTGAGTACACTTATGGGCTGTGATCCAGTTATTGGGATCCTGCGAGGATCGTTATCATTGTTCTGTGATACTGACATGTTAGTTTTACTACCAGTCCGTAGCTATTATTGTTATCATGATATTTCCAATCTCTGGAACTTTGACATACTGTTTTCAATCGAAAAATGATAAAAGAGTTTTCAAAACAACTTTTGAGCCTGCGAGGCTACATTTGCATATTAGCTGACTGGTAGTGGATCGGGCTGCATGCCGCAGCGTATATTCATGATATTGTGCTTGGGTTGTAGGAGCCCCTCCGGAGTCTGAACCCTCACAGTGAGCACGGGTACCCAAATTGGATCGGGCTACGCGCCGTAGCGGTCATTTCATGCATTGCATTGCATTTAGCTACATCTGCTAGCCGTTATACTATGTTGTTGATATTTTGTTGGTTCTCTACTGTTGATATTGAATTGTTACAGGGTATTGGTTACAGCTTTACATAGTGTTTTACTGTGGATTTCTTATCTACGCTGTCTTACCCCTATTTATTACCACTGAGTCTGGCAGTACTCATTTTACTCCCTGCACCTTGTGTGCAGATCCAGGTACCTCTTAGCAGACCTGATCTGGTAGCTATTCGAGGCGACTTCTGTAGGATATTTGAGGTAGCTGCAAAGTCCGCAGGACCTGATACTCCTTCCTATTGTCTTTTGATTCTGTATTTGCTCTTTCTTTCCGCACTTGGTATCATGTAAACCCTTATTACACTCATGTTCAGTAGAGGCTCATGACTCTTGACCCTTGGTCTATGGGAGTTATTGTATTATGGGACTTGGTTCCCTGTTTTCGTTGTTTGTATCGCTATTGCTTCGTGATTTAATATGCTTAAATGGGCTAAAGAGAGCTTCTAGCTCCGTTAATGTTATTGATTGGTCAGGCTGGCTTAGCAATGTGCTGGGCGCCATCACGACCGGATTTGGGGTCGTGACATATTATAAGTAAGATGTTGTCACATTCACATCATGAATGGACCATAATCATCTATATGTGCTTTATAAAATCTCATATTAAATCGATGACAAATATTACTTTCACAGAGTGAAGGATTATTTTGAGAATACTTATTGTTCTCATTACCACAATGATGACGATATAATTTCGTCTATTGCCACGTCCATATCCATTGATTATTCATGGTAATAAATTTGTCTTCTTTGAGACGCATTACATACTACTATCACATTCTCTTAAGGGAATGAGAATGGAGCAAATTTAATGGGACGGATTTTTATTCTTTGCCCACATGATCATGGCAAGGCATAGAAATTTTCCACTTTAGGTGGTTATAATTTCTTACAAACTCCACTAGAGTTATAATCAAACTTTGTTGTCTTTGCTTGTATATAAAATCAAAATATAGAATAAAAGAGAAAAATACGGTAGAATACTTACCTTAAATCCAAAATTAATAATGAAGGAAGTTCATAGAACTATTGACAATCATTATGCTCAATCACAAGCTTCTAATCAATTGGTTAGAGTCTCGTGCTGATAACGTGTTATGAAATAATAAAAGAAGAAGAACAATATTGCAGAGAAAAAGAGAGATAAGATTCTTATAGAATTTTGGGATGATTTACAATGGGGTAAGACCCCTTTATTTATATGAGAAATATGACTTAATCATAAAGTAAAACTCTCCACAAGATAAATATTCACTCCAAACAGAATTCTATTCTAACACAATCAATTATATCAATAATAGCCACTCCGTTATGCAGTCACACTCAAATGGAATTCATGCAAGACAGCCAATCAATATTTCAATAGCCAAATAGGGTAGTCAATAAAAAAATCTTCTTTAAAAAGGAGAGAGGTGCCAGCTCACACCTTTCACTTGAACAAAAATAATGTCTATTACTCCCACCATCAAAAGAAAACCAAAAAACATCCATATTTTGTGCAAAGATACACACAAAAAAACACTTTGATATTTTTCTTTTAATATTTTTGTGCCTCTATATCAAATGCTACAAAATCAATACAATATTTCTTCACGACAAGAAATGTTAGATGGAAATCAGGAGGTGTGAAGAGGAGACAAAAAAATTATTGGTTGCAGAAAACAGTCCATGACATTGATATATTTAAAATACCTTTATTAATAAATAAAATAAAACCAAACGAGTTGACAGGCCAGTGCTGATTCTGAAAGATTGGCCTGCGGCGTCCCTTCCTCTTAATCAAGCGCAAAACAAAACAGTTGGATTCTCTTTGTCCCATTCCTCCTCGTGAGTCAGGAGTCTGGACATAGATATATTAATTCCAACTCCACCGCTAAATGCCCATTTTGAACGCCCTAACAACAAAACAATAACAGGCCGTAGAGAGAATAGAAAAGAAGTGGAAAAAAGAAAGAAGATGAAGATAAAAGAATAGTACTCTCCTTCCGTAGTATCGTGAATTTTTTTTATCAGTTCCAAAAAGAATAATTTCTTTTTAAATTTGAAAATAATTAAGCTTAAACTTTACATTTATAACTACATAAATACTTTCGACCCCACATATTTAGAACCATAAATTCCAAAAATGTTCAGTTTTACTTCAATTTTATATCCAATCAAACAACAACAACAACAACAACAACAACAACCCAGTATAATCTCACTTAGTGGGGTCTGGGGAGGGTAGTATGTACGCAGACCTTACCCCTACCCTAAGGTAGAGAGGCTATTTCCAAATAGACCCCCGACATCCTTCCCTCCAAGAACTACCCACCTTGCTCTTGGGGAGACTCGAACTCACAACCTCTCGGTTGGAAGTGGGGGTTGCTTACCATCAGAGCAACCCCTCTTGTCTTATATCCAATCAAACATTCTCACATAAATTGGAACAAAGGGTGTAATAGTATTATCCTCTCTGTTCTTTTTTAATAGGAAAAATTTCACATTAGAACAATTGAGCTCCATACTTTTCAATTTTATAGCGCATATTCCAATTTACAATCAACTAACCCAAAAATAATATGCTAAGATTCAATATCCAACTCTAATAGGTTCTCAAATCACTATTTAACTTTTAAAAAAGATTCTTCAAACTTCTAAATTAATGTTTGAATAGTAATTGTGACTCAAATATTAATTTAACAAACCAAATTCATTTGGGTGGTGAAAATTAGATTTTTAACAAGCTTAAATACGTGGGTTTAAATGTTGAATTTAATTTTATGAGAAATTTGGAGTGGGTGTCATTTAAACTTGTTAGAAATAGTATAAGGAGGCTGTATATAAAATTTGAAGTCATTTAATGGAGATTTGGACTGGTTTAGAACAAAAATTACAACTGAAAATCGTGAAAGAAATTTGTCTACAGACGCGTGTACAAAGGTGTATAAAAGTGTATAATAGTGTATAATGTATGTTTATACACTCATATACACTATTATACAAGATTATACATAATTATACAAAAAACTGACTTCGTCTTCTTCCTTGCGTTTTTTCTGAAGTTTAACTTAAATCTTGCCCAAATCTACTCCAAATCACTTCAAATTTAAATTTTGAACTCCTTTTGATATTCTCAATCATTTGGAACAACATCTAATCCAAACAACTAACAAATTCAAAAAAAAAAATATATCAAAACCAAATCTTTGAATGGTCATCAATGGTGAACTTCTACTCTTCAATTTTCTTAGGATGCAGAAAATACACGGCCCCTTAAATCATATGTACAAGATGTGAGAAGAAGAGAGAGAAAGCAATGATTGTGAGAACAAAGAATTATCTCCATAGCTTTTAGAAACAATGGTTGTAAGAAGACAAATTTTAAATTTACAAGTAGTTCTTTCAAAATATGTACAATGTGGGCTAAGTGGGGTAAAACATAAAAACATGGGCCATTTTTTGTTATGGTGTGAAGTCATGTGTATTTTCTTATAATTATTTCTTTTTAATACTCCTTTCCGGTCCAAAATAAGTAGTAATTTTTTGGATGTTTTCACACAAATTAAAAAATTCATCTTTTAGCATTAATAAGCAATAAAATTGACCATATTAACTTTTACTATCTCACATAAACACTCCTAACACATATTCCAACACTATTTATTACAAGGACAATGTTTGAAAAAAAAAATTAATTCATTCTTAAAATCTGAAAAAATTACTTATTTTGGGTCACAAGAAAAATACCAAAAAATCACTTATTTTGGACCGGATTTTGGACCGGAGAAAGTAGTATTTAGTACAATAATTTAATTTTAAAATTTTATTTTATCCTTGATAAGATGATTTATAACTACACAAATACTCGTGACTTATATTAGATTCACATGGCTTATATTAGACTCCGTGATAAAAATTCGTTCTTTGTTTCTTAAGCTCCGTGATCGATCAAAAGACGTCATATAAATTGTGGGATGAAGGGGATAATACGGTCCTCTCTGACTAATAAACATAATACTTGCTCCATAATGTAATTCAAAATCATGATCATCAGAATTTGCTTTGCATTCCCACTTCGTTTCACATGGATCATAAAGAAAAAGAAAAGGAGTAGAGACAAAAGATGTAGTAATGGGGGAGAGAATGGAGAGAGAAATTTAGCTTAATATTCATGATGAGAATGGTTGTACATTGATGATGGGTCAAACCCACTGTGGCGATTCTGTTTGTTGTTGTGGCTGCTATCATTATTTCCCTCGTTCATTTTACACCCCATTTGATGAGGAGCTGAAGAAGTTGCACCAAGATTTAAATACACCATTCTTGAATTCAAGTTCAGGTTTCCCATATTGCTAGTATTGCTTGTGCTGTGATCTTCATTTATGGGTTGATATACCGCTGTGGAAGTTGGGTTGTTTGCATTTTCTTCCTCTCGAGAAATTACCAAGGCTGCTGATTGAACAAGTTCGAGACACAGCCTTAACTTATTTGGTTCTATGTGATTGAGTCCAGGGACAGCTCCTTTGAATAGAAAATCTGATGTTAGGGTTCGGAGAATATCGAGTGGAGTGATCCCATCCACCGTTCGTACATTTGGATCGGCATGGTGGTCTAATAGGACAGCCACCATGTCCGGAGATACCATTTCAGCTGCAATGTGAAGTGGGGTTTTGCCCGCAAGCCCGGCTGGGTAGTTTACATTGGCTGCACCGAGCTCGAGGAGTGCCTTAACAACTTCCCTGCTGCAATTCTCGACAGCATAATGCAAGGCAATTGATTCATCAAGATTTAGGCCTTCACCCATAACCATAAGCTTGACAAGTTCAACGTCGGACGAGTCAAGAGCTCGTCTCATTCGTCGGATTTTTTGGTCCTCGAGCTCTGAAGCCGCGCTAAGGTCGCGTTGATGGTGGTGGTGGTGAGGGATTAGGGATCGTCGCGCTAGGGAGGATTTGAGACGGAGCTCTTCAATTTTTGCTATAACATCAATGGGAAGGTGCTTGGCTAAGACTTCTGCTGGAAGACCAGATTTTGCAACTAAATGGGAACATGTAGTCCAAAGTTGTGGCATGTCTTGTTTTCTTGAAGCTATCAAAACTTTCATCACATCCTCAATTGAAGCCTTTTCTACTATACTTGTCAATTGCTTCTGCTTAAAAAATATGTAATTATATCAATAAATATACTATAAATTAGGAACACCAATGTGATCTAATTTTCATACATTGGCATATATTTGGAAAATTTCTTATCCAAAGACCATCAAACAATTGATGTGTTTGTGCAAATTCGTGATAACCTTTTGGTGTTGGTTTTTAAACCAAATAAGGAAAGTAGATTTGATTGAGGTGTGATCACTGTTGAAAGATATGACTGCAGAAATCAAGAACCAAAATTGGAAAAACCTTTTGAGTGTGGAACATATGGATAAGAGGAAAACATTTCAAGAAACCTAAATCTTTTAGCATGGAATCAAGATAGGACTAGTGAAATGAGACATCTAGTGACAAGATTCCCATCATATGTGAACAAAAGGAGTGGAAAAATTCTGTATTTATTACTAGTATATTTAGTTTAGCTGTATCTAATATTGAACTATGTAGCCAAAAGAAAACACTTAATAGGATCAAATGATTCTGCAAAAGAAATCTAGTGACAGAGAAAGAAAGAAGTATACTAACTACCTCAGACTGAAAAGTAGAATAAAAATATATCTGAAAATCTTCGGCTAAAAGAGCAACTATAAAATCTAATAGCCACACCATGATTTAAAAAAATGAAAACTTCTAGTTCCACAGTAAGAAAATCAAATCTCAGAAAGTTAGAAAAGATAAAACCTGAGTGAGCAAAGCGAGCTGTTCAACACCAAAAGATCTAGCGGCTGCGAGAGTGTCAAGTGCAAGATCAACGGCTGAGGTACAATGTGTATGCCAACAGCTTCTCTCCCCACAATTAGGCCTTGGTTCATGTTTCTGTGGCACAACTGAAACTTGTCCACTGTACAAAAACTGCAACATCAACAAGAATACCTCATACCCTACTGAGTTCACAGGTATTACCTGTAAACCACCTATACCCCGCGGGCTGTTGACGCCCGCGGAACTCATTCTTGAGGTTAATGGTTCGGGGCCGCCACCAGGCGACTCAGGCCCACAAAAGAATTTCCTAAAAACAAGACTCCGTGCAGCTAAGATGCATTTGTGAGCATGAACCAGGCGACCTTCAACACTGAAAGTAACATCACTGAAAGCTTGACCGTTGATGAGAAGGTTGAGATAATCCAAAGAGAGAGATCTTAAGGAATCTTCAAGAGTCATATTCTAGGAAGTAACAATATATACAGTATATGTTAAGTAAGAGGTAGAAGGTTAACAGGAGAAGAAGAAAGAGAATAAAAGCTCGGTGGCTTTACTTCATTTAGTGGAAGATTTTTCTTTCTTTGGTTATTTCAACTATTAGATGATGAAAGTAGTCATTTCTTGTGCAATTCTGTCTATCGATGGAGTTTCTGTGTGCTATGTGGATAGATTTTTTGAGAGAGGTGCGGGGGTAGAGGGTGGAGGGCGGGGGTGGGGTAGAGGGTTGGGTGTGTGGGGGGGGGGGGAGAAGAATAATAAAGGGTGGCAATTAAGGACAGCTGAGGTACTTAAAAAGATATTTAAATTTGATACACCGATAATATAATGATTTATTTGTATTATTTATATAATTTAACATGTTATAATAGATTATTTGTATTTAATTTAAGTATCCAATTAAATAGAATTACCTATATTGTTTTTTAACAAATCTATTGTGTTAAAAAATTACTATGTTATTGCATAGTACAAAGTACACGGATAAAAGAAATATTCCCTTTATCACAATTAATATTAACGTGTTTGACTAGGTATAAAATTTAAGAAACAAGAAAATTAAAGACTTTCAAAATTTCCGATCTATAATAAACGATAGAAATTTATGTAATTAAGTGTAAAAATATAAAATTTAAAATTGATGTGTTAGTAAATATAATATGTTATTTATTTGGAACCGACTAAAAGAAAGAAAGTGTAATATAAATTGAACGGAGGTATAAATTCATTGAAAGATTAAATGGACGAGAAGTAATTAATCTCATTTCTTGTTGTTTTTTTACTCCCTCCGTTTTAATTTAGATGATACATTTTTTATATTAGTCTGTTCTAAAAATAATGACACATTTATATAATTGAAATTAATATAAACCGTTTATTTTACCTATGTTATCTTTAGTGAGAAGTTTTTATAACCGTACAAATATCATGATCCCACAAGTTTTTAATCTTTAAGTTTTAAGACCATATATATTTCAAAAGAGTCCCTCTTTTCTCGAATAGTCCGTGTTGAGTTAAATTAGTTCATTTAAATTGAAACCGAAGGGTAATTATTCATGCAATAACAATGATACTTAATGGGGACTGAGGAGGGTAGTGTGTATGCAGACATTACTCCTACCCTAGAATAGAGAGGTTGTTTCCAAACAGATCCCCGACATCATTTCCTTTAAAAACTTGCCAATTATTTTTGGAGAGACTCAAACTCACAATATTTTGATTGGAAGTGGGGTTTGCGACCCAATGGTAATTATTCATGGGGTAGTTGTTTTATAGGGGATAGAGAGGGAGATGTTCATGTATGGTTGCCCATTTAAAGGAGCAGAGATCTTTCTTGGGGAAGGTGTTTAAGGAAAAGATTAAAGAAACAGTAAAGAGATCTTTACATGCAGTTAGGCGTAGAGATGCTATAGTTAGTAATCTTGTGCGTTAAAAAGAGTCCTTGGAAAATGTAGTGTATTTAAATTTACTCACTGCTAACTAGCTTAGCTACTAGGTTTTTTCTTTGTTTTTTTAGGTTATAGCTATCTTAGCTTATTTACTACTAGGTTGTTCATGCATTAAGAGATGCTATAAATTTATACCATCTTTTCTCTATTACAACCTTCCCTTTGTCTACTAGTAAGTACACCGGAGGTGACTCTTATATCTCTGCACTATATGTTGTTCTTTTATATTGGTTCCAAGCGTACTATGAATTTCTTAGGTTAGTTAATTTAGAGAGGCTTGAAAATTTAATTTATTTGTTTTTAGTTATGTACTCTATAATTTATTTGGTTTCACTTGCTTCCTCCCGTCCATAATACGTGATTAGTTTGTCTTTTTATTTTGGTCTGAAAGTGTCTATTTATATAATCAAGAAAAATGTAATTATTTTTTTAAAATTATCCTTATATGTATCCCTAAAAATTATTTACTCATCACATTAAATTATGATACAATATTTAATTAAGTGTAATTTAATTACACTAACTATTTTGGTCTAGATTTAAATATTTCCTTAGTGGTATACCCAGATCATTTATTGTGGACCGGATGAAATAGTACTTGGTAGTTCGAGATTGTAGCGTGAGACTAGACAAATAATAAGAGTTTTAAAAAAAAATATTAAAACCCCTCCCAAATAATAAGAGTAGATGTGCTTTGTGTTGGAGAGTAATTCACAAGTAATGACTATGAGTTCTTTTTTGTTTCGCTTCAAAAAAGGCTACTTGCCTTCAACTGCGCTAGGGGGTTGAATTTTTTTAATGTCAATAAAGAGCATGTGTTATTTGTTAATAAAAATACAAGTTTAATTTTGTCGTTGAATATCTTTTTTTCTTCTATTTTAGGCGTCTAAAATTCAAAGCACACTGGTTGTCTAATTCAGGTTTAAACCCAAAAGGTCTTCTATAAAAAAATTAACATTATTTACGTTTTTGAAACATATAGTTGTCCATAATCGATTGTGCAAGGGTTTCCAAAGAGATTTACAAAGTTCTAGGCTACTCTCCTTATATTATTACCTTAAATTTTGGGCTAAATGCTCAAATTCTTTTACATGGCATTAGAGTAAAACATTTATAAGCCATTTTAACGACTGTATTCTCTCTATCGTATTGCTCTAGTTTCTCTCTGTACTCATCCAATCTAGCCACTCTATGCTTATTCTCTCTCAAATTGAGCCCGCTACGTAACCTGTATATAATTTATCAATCATTGATTATATTGTATAGGGTAAAATCAATTTATATTAAATGTTCTAACGATAATGTGATACGTGGAACTGGAAGCAAACAGAAGATGAAGAGAGTAAACGAATATTTAGCATCAAATGACATTTAATGAAGAATATTCTTCAGTATTACTACACTGCCATTGCAGAGAATTTTAGCATTCATGGCCTGCCATTACATATTCATCAATAGCCCACATTATTATCATTTAAGATGGGCTTGATCTTAGTACATTATTCCCTAGGTATAACTATAAATAGTGACTTCAACAACTATTGTAACACATGAAAATTCTAAAAAATTTATGCTATACGTTATTCCCATGCTGAATAATACGTTTATTTCTATCTAACGTTATTCTTATTGCTGACTACGTAAGCCTTGCTCCCATAACCAAGATATCTTTTATTTATCTCGATTTTAACACTAAGTTTTATATTCTTATTTAATTTATTTATTATTTTTGGATCAAATCAGTATTTATAAATCATGTAATATATTTAATTGTACTATTTTACGGGTAAACAATTTAGCGCCCGCAGTGGGGCTTAGGCAGCTGTGTAATTGATTGATCATTGCATATATTACTAACTTGTAGCAAAAATCAGAAAAATGGCTGCTAATGATGTGAGCATCACACACAATACTGGGGCGAAAAGAAATTTGCCTCAACATGAGTATTCAATTAGTGATATCCGCAACAAGGAAGACGTAGCAACACCAGCCCATGGCGGGCGTCAACCCTGGCATGCACGGTAGACGACTCTTGATGACGTTGAGGACGAGAATGTTGCGGAAACAGTAGGGATCTTGAGGGAGCAGCAAAATGACATCATGGGTCATCTCTCACGGCAAGACTAGGCTATGACGTAATAATTAAGGGAAGCTTATCGGGGGCTTCCAACAATACGAATAGAGAGTCCATGTTCTACCTGATCCTCCCGCAAATCAAAAAGCTCAAACAGTTGAGAAAAATACCCGAAGGGAGAGGTTGGCTTCAACGGAACTCGGGGGGACCGACAACAGATTCAGTAAAGACAGTGGCAACAATCCTTTCAAAATCGAACTAATGAGATTCATGAAGGAAATGAATGACCGGATGGATCACAAAGCAAAAGAGTTCCACGCTCGACTGGACCAAATCCTAGGTGCACCAGCAGAGCTGAAGGGCTCTAATTCGAAGAAGTACGCCAAAATTCTGTTCAAACCAACTGCAACACCAAAATTTATTCCAAAATAATTTAAAATGATGGACATACCGAAGTATGACGGGACTTCAGAATCTCAGGAGCATATCACAACTTATACAACGACTATAAAAAATAACTAGGACCAATACGAGATTGAGTTGGTCCTATTGAAGAAATTCGGGGAAACTCTCACGAGGGGGCCTTTACAAGGTGTTCACTTTTACCCAAACACTCAGTTGATTGATTCCAAATACTCACAAATTCTTTCATCAAGGCCCATTCTGGGGCCAAGAAGGTCAAGGCTCGGAAGGCAGACATATTTAGAATTTTGTAAGGAGAGTTTGAATTATCATACGAGTTCGTGATCCGATTCCAAAAGGAATTGAAGTTATTGCCGGTCGTACCAGATGAATGGCCAACTGAGGCATCTACTAAAGGGGTTGAACTCAAGGAGCTCTGGAACTTACCGAAAGATGAAAGAAAGCTTGCTCGAGTTCCATGAAATCACATGGGAGGACGTCCATAATTGCTACGAATTAAAGATAAGGATAGAAGATGATCAGATCGGGTTATCGCAGCAGCCAAAGGTCGGGATCGAGAAAATATCAAGGATTAATCAAAATATGACTTTGATATAGATCGATGGTCTTCTAAATGTCATTTCTTTCCTTTTGAGAGGGCCAAAAGACTTAACAACAAGAAATTCTTGATGGTGGATATGTTCGAGAAGGGTTGACCGCAGCTAAAAAAATAAGTCATTGCAAGACAAAGAGGTATTGAGTTCCTGGGGTTCCACTTATACCATGTTGTCTGAGTATAATTTTAGTGTCGCCATAGTTGAGCTGGTATAGGCGATGAGAAACATCAAAGAAGCATAGTTCCCTAGGATGATGATATCCAATCCCAACTAGAGAGATCCTAATTTATGTTGTGAATATCAAGGGACTAATGGACACCAAACTGGGATTGGCGATATTTGCACAAAAAGGTGGCAACACTATTAAAGAATGTCCATCTCAGGGAATTCTCAAGCGACCGAGTTAAGAACAATTATAGATGCAGATGTGACAACACAGAGCCCTCGAAGATAGTGAAAGACTCTCTTCGGCTAACTATCAATATGATCGGTGTAACCTTCCTGGCAGCAAAAAAGATAAAGGTATCGCTGACTTACAGCAAGAGACTCTTAGAGGGTTGCCGAAGATGACATCACTTTCATAGAAGAAGACGAGGACGGACATCTTCTACCGTACAATGATGCCCTTATAATATATCTTAACATTTTAGATTTCAAGATTAAACGTGTTTTGGTTGACCTAAGATGTCCAGCCAGCATCATTCAATGGAGAGTACTAATAAGTGGGAATTTTGACTACTTATTGGCACCTTTTTGCTTTTGTTTTAGTCCAAAAATATTGATTTATGTACCCAAATCTAATGAAAATATGCAAATTGCATGAATGTTTGAAGTTTGGTCTCGCATGATGAAATCCAACTCAAAAAAGTGTGTTCTGAATCACAAGGAAATGAAGGCGAAGAATTAAAAAGTGCGGTCCACAGATGGATTTCAGTGGCCGTAGAAGAAAGTGCGGACTGCAAAATTTCATCTACGACCGCAAACCAAATGAAAGAACCCAACAGGATTTTGGCTAATGTATGGACTGCACATCAATTGTGCGGCCGCAGAACAGGGTCTACACTGACAGGTGATCCCAAGTTTAGAGAATATGCAAAAGACCAAGTCTTGAATCCTTGATGAAGTGCTGACCGCACAAGAATTGTGCGGCCATAGAAGATACTTCTCAGTCGAACCCCAAAAATGTGCGGCTACAGAACCCAATCTCCTTCCAATAGAAGAAATATGCGAACCGCACATGGAATTGTGCAACCGTAGAACCTCTCGATGGCATTTTTGTTAGTGAATTTTGGGCCACTATAAATAGACGAGTTTCATAATCTTAGGTCAAGTTTTAAAGTTTGAGCTGCTGTAGTCGTTACATTTTGCCATTTTAGGAAGTTTATGATTATTTTAGTGTTTAAACACTATCTTTCATCATTTTAATCTTTGATTATGAGTTTAATTAGCATTTCTTCTTTATTTTCTTCAATTCACATTATGAATAGCCAGATATTTACTAGAGTTGTGACACCACCCTAGTGTGTAAACCTTATGGGTACTTAATTTAATGCTTATTTATGATTGGGTGTTGATTATTTAGATTAGTTTATGCTTCAATTTTAGAATTAATGATTGCAAGCATTGATTTATGTCTTTTTGACTTAGTCTCTACTTGAGAAAGTGGGACCCAGTCTAGGATAACTTCGCTAACAAGGAATTGGGTTAGTTGAGAGTTTAATTAACCTAAATTATTCAAACTAGAGATGGTGAGAACCTGACTTGAGCTTATATCAACTATTTTGTTTAGTACCTATATGAATTTGAGAAAGTCGAATTGGGAAAAATCACTCTTTGATCGAGAGGTATTGAGTAGGCAACATAGAGTTGAGAGCTATAATACACCCCAATAAACAAAACTAGTATTAACGTTGTTGAACCATTAGGCGAACACCTAGGTCATGGTCATATCCCTAGGCTTTTCAACTCTTTGGAAAAACACCAAATACATTCCTTCACTTCTAGTTTCTTTTCTTAGATTATAATTGTTAGAGTAATAGTAGAATTAGAAATCTAAATTGCTTGTGGAAATGCAATTTAACTTAATCCATTCGCTTTTGTCAAGTGTATACTCCTAACACCCATTGTAACTCCCTATGGAAATCGACCCCAACTTTTGTTGGGTACTGTTTTTCCAACATTCGTTTCCACTCACTATTGAGTGCGGATTGGACGTGGATCAATTACTAAAACAAGCCAAGCAAACTGGAAGCATCATTCCGATAATAAAACTCCTCGTCGATTTAAAATTATCAAGTGTGACAACCTGGGGGAAATCCTGTTGCCCGCAAACGCTGAAGGGGCCACGAAAATTACCTTACTTGAAGTGGTGGACGGTGACTTGTGCTACAACGTAATTATTAGTAGACCACAAATACATGAGATGAAAGTCATGCCATCGATATATCAACAAATTCAAAAATTCCAAACTCCGGGAGAATCAAACAAATAAGAGGGATCATTCGGGAGAACAAGAAATGAACACAACATCGATTTCCAGCAGCAAAGGGAAGGAACTTAATGCATAGCAATTCCATGAACCATCGACTGATGACAAAGGGGTGGAGTTGTCAAAATCCCACCAGGTACCAAGATATTTTAAAGTACCAAAATAAACGGATGTAACCAAGTCCAAGGTAGAAGAAATCGAACAATTGGTTTTGTTCGAAAAATTCCCAGAGAGGAAATTCCACTTGGGGACAGGCCCCAACCCCGAGCTCAGGTCAGGATTTATTGATTTTCTTAAAACTGACGTTGATTATTTTGCATTATCGCACATAGATATGGCAGGTATCTTGATATAAGTGGTCGTACACAATCCAACCATGGACTGAAGTATCTCTCCCGTACGACATAAAAAGCACTTGATAGCCGAGGTTAGAAACATGTTTGTCAAAGTAAAATAACTAGATTACATGATATCGGTTCTATACGGAAGGTAAAATATCATACTGGCTAGATAATGTAGTTGTTGTTTCAATAAAGAACAATAAATTTTGATTGTGCGTAGATTCTAAGGAACTAAATAAGGCGTTCCCGAAAGACTCGTTCCCAATGCCCAACATCGATCAGTTGATCGACACCACGACCGTGTATAAATTAATGAGTTTCCTTGATACCTATTCCAGGTACAATCAAATTAAGATGAACCTGGAGGATCACGAAAAAATTTGGTTCATAACGAACATCAGCACATATTGTTATAATGTGTCCATGCTAGAAAATGGTGGAGACACTTATCAGAGGCTCATGAACAAGATGTTTGAAAAACAAGTAGGTAAAACAATGAAAGTGTACATAGATGATATGTTTCTCAAGTATTTAAATTCAGGTGACCATTTAAAACACCTCCCGGAAACATTCGACATCCAAAGGAAGCACAACATGAAGCTCATCCCCAAAAAATGTGCATTCGGAGTTAGCTCCGATAAATTCTTTGATTTCTTAGTATCATAGAGATGGATCGAAGTCAATTCCGATAATATCAAAGCCATCAAAGACATCCTAGACTAGCTTACAAGCGTAAAAGAAGTCTAAAGGCTAACCGAAAGATTGGCCGGTCTAAGAAAATTTATTTCTCGATCTTCAAAAAAATATCATCACTTCTTCTCACTTCTGAAGAATAAGAACAACTTCAATTGGATTACAAAATGCTAGCATGCCCTACAAGACCTAAAATAGTATCTATCGAGCCCTCCGTTACTATTAAAACCAGAGGAAGACGAACAACTGCTAATGTATTTAGCAGTTTCGAAGGTAGTGGTAAGTGTCGTTCTAGTAGGGGAGGAGGAATATATGCAATATCCTATCTATTATTTTAGTAAAAAAAATTCTGGAGTGGAAATTTGTTATACGCACCTCAAATAATTAGCCCTAGTTCTCATAGTCTTCTCTTGAAATCTTAGTCCCTATTTTCAATGTCATTCTATAGTTGTAGTAACAACCTTTTTCTTGCGAAATGTCCTTCACAAACTCAAGTTCTGGGGTAGGCTGGCCAAGCGGGTAGTTAAAGTTAATGAATTTGATATTGAATATATTTCCAAAGTTGCGATCAAATCACAAATTTTGACCGACTTTGTGACCGATTTCAGTCCCAGGCTTGTACCCTTGGCAGCAAAAGAAGCAGTAATGGTGTCAAAAATGACATCATGAGCTTGGACCATATTCACACATGATCAAAGGGTCCGGGCTCGGGGTGGTCCTAATCACGACTTCAGGAGAAACCCTGAGGCAGTCTATATAAACTATTCCTTTGATAAATAATGAAAAGTCGAATATGAGGCATTGATTGTAGGACTTGAATTTGCACAGGGACTTGGCGTCATAAAAATAAAATATGATTTGCATCTAGTGGTAAACCAAGTTTATGGGATCTTTGATACAAAGGAGGAACTTATGCAACAATATATGATTAAAGTTCAAACGTTTCTAACGCGGTTCAAGGAGTGGTTGATCACCCACATCCCCAGAGAAGAAAATATAGAAGAAGATGCATTGGCCAACTTAGGGACATCCACGAAGACAAAGAGATCAGTTTCTGGTACTGTCCTATAGCTCATGCATTCGGTACTGGATGCGGATGGTTATTGTGATGTAAATAAAACCATCCTTGCCTAGGACTGGAGCAATGAGATCATTGATTACCTTAGCACGACAAGCTTCCTGAAGACCCGAAGGCATCCTGGGTACTCCGCACCATAGTAGCTCGTTATAATTTATAGGGAGGGCATTTATGTAGAAGGTTGTTACATGGACCATTTGCTAGATGTTTAGGAGCTTCTGAGGTTGACTACATCATAAGCGAGGTTCATGAAGGAATTTTCCAGAACCATTCTGGTGCAGATTCCTTGGTCCTAAAATTAGTTAGGGCCGGATACTACTTTCCCCGGATGAGCAAGATGTGAAGGCATTCGTGCACAAATGTGACAAGTGTCAACGCCATACATAATTGGTGCACCAGCCGATAGAACTCTTGCGTTTGGTCTCCTTTGCCATTCATAAAATGGGGGATGGATATAGTTGGGTCGCTACAATCGAGACCTGGGAAGGTAAGTTTTTTTTTTTAATTTTAAATAATTATTTTACTAAACAGGTTGAAGTGGGTCCTCACCAAAATATCATTGAGCGTGAAGTGATAAACTTCGTATGGAAAAATATAATTTTCCAGTTCGAAATATCGAAGGAAATTTCCTACGACAATAGGCCATAGTTCATAGGATCTAAGGTCATAGAATTTTCTTAAAGACCTGAATATTAAAATAATCACATCTTTGCCATACCATTCAAGTGCAAATGGGCAGGCAGAATCTACTAAAAGGTAATTTTTCAATATCTCAAAAAGAGGGGGGAAGAAGCCAAAGGCAAGTGGCTTGAAGAGTTATTAGGAGTATTATGGGCAAATCGGACGGCGTCCAAGTCAAGCATAAGGGCAACACCTTTCTCTCTCGTATATGGTGTAGAAGCTCTGATCCCGGTGGAAATAGGAGAACCTACCGTACAGTACTTCTGAGCGGATGAAGACGCAAATAATGAGGCATTGCTTGTTCGAATGGAGCTGCTTGACGCAGGGACTTGATGCATAAGGATGGTGGGGAAATAATAGAAAAGTGCATAATCAGAGGGCCAATATCTGTTATTTTAAAGTGGGAGACTTAGTTTTTAAGGAAGTAACTTAGACCCCCGAGAGATCAACGCGGGAAATCTACGTCAGGTGTGGGAAGGCCCTATCAGATTTCAACAGTCACGCCCTCATAAACTTTCTCATATTATCTATGTGTATAATTTAAAGAACATTCGAAAGTAGTAATATTAATAATTATAAAAAATCATATATATTTTCAAACTATTTTACAAAAATATTTCACTCACAATACTATATTAAATGTATATAACATATCAAGGTTGTTAAACTTACGGGGTGTAACATCCTTCCCCCTTTAGAAATATTAGTCCTTGAATGTTAACTATTACAAATTTACAAAAGTTTTACTAGTGTCTCTGTAACTTAAACTAAACCCCGAAAATATATCTGAAGTTGCGACTATTCACAACTTTTTTGTACTTGAGTATCTCATATTTTCTTCACTTTTACCTTACTTACCTTTCAATATCGCATAGTATCTTTTGTTTCTCTCATAACCTCCCTTCCACATTATGATTTAAAGCTCTACTATACTACTTGTACCTCTGGTGCATACACAATCTCGCGATAACTTCATACTAACTTCTTACGAATCATCTCTATGGCACGATCTGGAAACAAAATAAAGGTAATATATCCTAAATGCCCTATAGCTTCTCAATTATAAATGTGGCACGCAACACACCCATAAGTGAGGCTCTACTAGGAACGAATTTGTAGACTCCCTAGGACATAAATTGCTATGATACCACTTAGTCATACCTCCCCAAGTTTGGGGCGTGACATCAGCTATCACCGAAAAAGGGTCATATGAATTAGGGAACCGAGTTGGAGTCAAATTTCCAAGTAAATAGAATGTGACTCACCTCAAAAGGTATTACTACTGATGGATCCTACTTATGCTGAAAGTATGTGTTGCACGCTTTTTCCCTTCGCCTAGTTTTTGTCCTGGTTTGATTTTTCTAGAAAGGTTTTTAATGAGCCAGTAGCGGAAAGCATACCCACAAATAAAACATCATCGACAGAGATAAGATCTTTAAATGATAAGGCATTGAAACAATAAACCTCTGCGGGATGGTTAGATAGTCTTTGGCTCGATGGCAAATTCCCAATAAAAAGTGAAACTTTCTATCAGGCCAAAGGCTATTCAACCAGTCATAAGTTTTTTTACATCAAAAAATCCTCTAAGGGGTGGTTAGATAATCTGTGGCTTGATAGCAAAGTTCCTAATAGGAAACGAAGCTTGCTATCAAACCAAAGATTATCCAACTAATCACTAGTATTTTTTCTTCTAGTGTTTCAATCTACATTCTTCGTAGTCGAACACTGAGGGGGAATAGTGTGAGAATATAACAACCTGATTGCCATGTAAATCGGGACTACTAAAACTGGGAACAATACTTATCGGGATTGGGGACAACACAGATAGCCCTGTAAAAACAAGTTGTACAAATTAGCTATATGTATTGGCAATTTCTTTTCTTTCAGCAAACAACTGCTTACTTTTAAAGATACAAGGAATAAAATAAAGTCATTTTATTTTTTTCTTGTTTTTTATCCAAACAATGAATTGACTTTACCATTTGAAAGTTAAATAAATACTTCAAATGCTAGTGCCAAAATGAAAATGAGTTGTCCTCTTCAAGAGCACTGTAAACATAAGAGGACCCTCTCTTATGAAACTCTCACACTAAATGGTTGGTTTCAGAAGCATTTATGCTCGGAACCCAAATGCAATAGGGGAAAATACACCTGAAGCATATCCTAACTTAACGCAAAGAATAAACTTTGTGCAATGTTTAAATAAAAAGTAAGTTTATTTGTTAAACATGTCAAGTATCACAAGTACAAAAATACAAAAGGAAAACAACAGCAGAAAACAATAAAGGAAAAGAAAGAAAAAAAATCTAAACTATGTCGCCACCAAAACTGAAGGGAATAGAAGTATCTACGCCCTCGAGAGAAGTAGGAAGATCTACCACTTGTGTAGTATCTTGGCCGTCATCATCATTCTCTTCAAGTTCCTCCTCATTTCCTGAGGACTCGAAACCAGAACTAGAAGAATTAACTGCATCACGCTAAGCAAGGAGGCATTCTCAAGCAGCCAACTCCATCGTTTGGGCTTTCGCGATTGCATCATCGGTATCAATAACGTCCACTTTGGCCTCTTCCAAGATATTTCTCCTCATGTGGTACATAGAATGTGGATTTTCAATAATGAGAGAAAATCCTTGGTGCTAAAGTTTTGCTTTAAGACTATCAACCTCGATTAGAAGGTCATCCCGCTCGGAACTCATAGCTCTAAGGCTAAGATCAAGATCACAGATTTTTGTTATGTGAACCATATTGTGCTCCATGATCTTTTTATACCAACATATAAGAAGAATTTACGATCCGTTTTTCACCTATCATATTACCATTTTATGGGCGCAATACATATCCTCAATCTAGGCACCCTTCTTCTCGGCAGCAGCAACCTCTTTAACCTTGTAATTCATGGCTGCCTCCAAGTTATTCACTCGCCCAATGGAGGAAGACTCACATTCAGAAATAGCAAGCACGACATCTTGAACTTCATATCACTTTGACTTAGCTTCTAGGAATTGAACATTTAATTGAGTAGCCAGGCATCAAGATCTCTCACCTCGGAGGCTTTCGTTTCCAATACCGAGAGGTGCACGACAGGTTAATTTCTATCAACCAATAGTTACCAGCTCATGCATTAGTCCTTCTTTGTCAAGGATAAATTTCTAAAGGCCCTCAGAAGCAAGGAAGTTGGTCTGTAAAAAAATATCGAGGTCAGAAAACCTGTTTAAATAGACGAAAAGAAACAAACAGTAAAATGAACAAGTACAATACCGTTATTGGATTATGCATGGTGTTATTTGACATACACTCTTCTAGAAGAGAGTGCATTTTCTTCTTATCTGTCTGTGAAGCAAACAACTTCACATAATTGAAGAATACCACTTGCCTGGACAACATATGGCACTTTGTTGATATAGAGAGAGACACTCTTTCTCCCCTAGAAATCTACATAAGGGGGTGAGTAATTATGTCCCAAATTAGTGTGGTCAGGGAACTGGGAGAATGGACATCCTCCACTAGGGTGTATGCGGCAAGTGGGGGAGTGTACTAGTTTCTGGTGATGAAGGTATTGCCAATGCGAGGGGAGATGATGCTGATGGTGTTGCAGGTTTAGACGTAATACGATAAAGGTTGTGTTATTTGTTGGTTGGTCACTAACCGAGGGCGGAAGAGGCCCAATACTCGGCCTCATAGTACCGAACACAACAACTAGGACTGAAAAGGGAGAATAATTATTCTCTACTAAGTCAAATTCCCCCTATAACGCTCGGGCATCGTCCATGGTTGGGGTTCTAAGCTCTTCCGACTAGCATTATGTTGAGATAATAAAGGTTTCTATCTTCTTTGTAGGGAAGCCCATTCATCATCGTCTTCCCCATCATTGTCAATGACCATAGTGGTTGCGGTTGGCTCGGGCATGATATTCTTCACTTTCTTATTTTTACCTTCGATCGAAGAGAAATGCCTCTTTTTTGGTTGCTTGTTTTCTGGTTGATGACTCTGAGATAAAGCACCTGCACAAGAAGTAGACCCGAGGGCACTAGTCTTAATGAGAGCCTCCTTCAACAAACTCGCATTCTCTACGGGATCGACCAAAATATCCTCCTCTGGGATGGAAATAGAACCTTGCTGGAGACCTGAATATTACTCATGTACAAAGATGTAATAAAGGAAGAGTTTGCTTACCGTGATTCTTGGCCCTCCATCTGTATTTGGGGGCCAATTCTTCCACTCGTGGGTCTCTGGCATAGTGATGTTCATAACCTTTTAGACCCACCAATCAAAGCCTTCAATCCTTGGTCCACCGAGTTGTTGAAAATAATGAATGAAGAAGGGTTAGCGATAACATGAGCAACATATTTTCTTTAGTTGTTGAATATTCTTTAATCCTTAAATATACGTAAAAGAGTCGAGGATTCAGGAAATATGGATTGTAGCTGTGATGATACCCTGGAGGAAATGATGACAAACCACTCCATCAATCCACGATCATTGTCATCATAAATTCTAGTAAGAAAAGCATGGTGTCCACACTTGCAAAAATTTATTACTCCCTCACTGAAGATTTTAGGGGAGTAGAGGTTCAACATATTAGCCATGGTAAGAGGCTCCTTCTTTTGTATGCACAGCCATCGCAAACATGACATCGTTCACCATACCGAGGGGCCAACCTGATCCTAATAGACCTGTTACCAATGGCAAAATTCCAAAATTATGAGGTCAAGTCCCCCGTTCAAAGAAAACAGACTCAAAGTAAAAGGGTACATGTAAAAATATTTGAAGCCCTTCTTTTTAAAGGTTGCTCGCTCTACCAGATAGGAAGAAATGATGTTTAGGGCATGGCAGTCGCCTTCCTCCTTCATAGTAGGAATACTAGAAGGGCGAATAGAAGAATGGTATGTACCAACAACCCAAGTTCGGGAGTTTAAAGTAGGGAACTGTTTTTCTAAGTCCTTGGCAATATTGAGATGTTTGAGGATGATGGTGTTCGCCGTGGGAGGATCATCATCAACATTCACATCTTTGTCTTTGCTCCTATTCGGGTCCCCACCAAATAGCATACCAGAGTTCATGGAAGAGTAAGTATAATAAGCTATAATGATGAGAAAATGACAGAGTTTTTTTAGAAGAACATCAAAGAGATATAAAAGTAGAAGGAAGTTAATGTTGTGTCAAGGAAGAGGAAAATCCGAAAATAAAGAAGATAAAGAACACCAAATTTTAACGTGGAAAACCCTTCAAATCGAAGGAAAAAACCACGGGATCACGAAGATCCAAATAAACTCCACTATAACAATAAGAAGGTTACAACTTTCTCCAAATTGGCTACACAACAGGGGCCAAACACGAAGCAACAAAAGCAACAACTAATCAATTGAGAAAGAGTATAATCCACAAAATGAAGTTGTTGTTCGAGACACTAAATCAGATGCTACGATCCTCCAAATTCTATCTCCACCGTTCACATCCAAGACCAAGATGTTACAAATACTCAGACAAAATTTCAGCCCGATGCAACGGATAACGAATCAGAAAACGTGATTTGAATATTGGCTGGTCGGAATAAAAATCTGCAGCAAAAGAAAATATTTTCCTTCTCTCTTCTCTCTTCACTCTTGATGAAAGTTCTCTCTAAACCACTCTTATGTGCTTAAGTCTTTCAAAGACTTGTATCAATGAGCATAGAATAATTCTCCAAGGTTGTCCTATTTATAGATCATGAGTAGTGATTTCTCTTAAAGCCAAAACCCACTCAAAATAGGAGTAAACCGAATCCAATTCCAAATAGGATTGGATACCAAAAGAGAATAGGATTAGGCCATTGGGCCTTTGGCTGGACAACATGGGCATGTGCCCAACAAAATCCCCCTCCATCCAAGGGGCCAAATGTGTCTTCAAGTAGAAGAACTATTGACAGGCTTCATGCCTGCCAATTTTCTACAGAATTCATATTTATCTGCAACCACCGCCTTTGTCAGCATATCTGAAGGATTTTCATCAGTGTGTATCTTCTCAACCTCAAATAATTTCTCTTCCATGGCCATTCATATCCAATGATACTTTCTATTTATATGTTTGGTCTTAGAATAAAAAGTGGAGTGCTTGGTGAGACAGAAAGCACTCTGATTATCACCAAAAAAGATGTAACATCGTTGCTCAAAACCAAGATCATTAATAAACTTCTTCATCCATAATAGTTCTTTGGCACCTTCTGTGACAGCAATATATTCGGCTTCTGTGGTGGATAGAGCTATGCACTTCTGTAGTCTAGATTGCCAAGAAACAGCTCCCCCTGCAAAAGTGATCAAATAACTAGAAGTGGATCTTGAATTATCAAGATTTCCTCCTAAGTCAGAGTCTGTGTAACAAACAAGTTCAGAATTGTCATTGCCAAAGCACAACTTCAAATCTACAATACCTTTCAAATACCTTAATATCCATTTTATGCATCCCAATGCTCTTTTCCAGGATTAGAAAGGAATCTACTAACAGTACCAACGGCATGTGCAATATCTGGTCTAGTGCAGACCATAGCATGCATCAAGCTACCAACGACAGAAGAGTAAGGAATACGAGACATCTCATTTTTCTATTCATCAGTAGATGGACTCTGACTAATACTCAATTTGAAGTGTTTAGCAAGAGGAGTACTAACAACTTTTGCATCTGTCATATTGAACCTCTTGAGTACCTTCTCAATGTGTTGCTTTTGGGACAGAAATAACTCATTTCTCGGTGGATTTGAATGTCCAAGATTTTCTTTGCTGGCCCCAAGTCCTTCATCGCAAACGATTTGCTCAACTGCTTCTTAAGGACTGCGATTCTCGATTTATTCTTGCCAACAATAAGCATGTCATCCACATAGAGCAATAAAATAATAAAATCATCATCAAAGAACTTCTGAAAGAATACACAATGGTCTGATGAAGTTTTCTTGTACCCTTGTTCTTCAATGACAGATTCAAACTTCAAATACCATTGCCTTGGAGTTTGTTTGAATCCATACAGGCTCCTTTTCAATTTGCAGACATAATTTTATTTTCCCTTAGTTATAAATCTCTCAGGTTGATCCATATAAATATCCTCATCTAAATCACCATGAAGAAAAGCAGTCTTGACATCCATTCGCTCAACCTCTAAATCTAGACGTGCGGCTAAGCCTAGAACCACACGAATAGAAGACATCTTCACAACAGGGGAGAAAATTTCATCAAAGTCAACTCCCTTCTTCTGGCCAAAACCTTTAACAACTAACCTCGCCTTGTATCTAGGCATAGAGGTATGGTTATCTTGCTTTATTCTGAATATCCATTTGTTAGATAAAGCTCTCTTACCTTTCAACAATTTCACTAACTCATACGTGCCATTCTCATGGAGTGACTTCATCTCATCTTCCATCGCTTCGATCCAATGATCTTTGTGATTGTCTGGTATGTCTTCATCATAATTCTCAGGTTCTCCCATGTCAGTCAAAAGTACATACTCATCAGGAGGATAGCGCATGGATTTTTGCTTCTCCCTTGTAGATCTTCTAAGAGAGGTTTCAGGAGCATTCGAAGTAGTTACTTGTGAATGAATTAGTTGCTGATCAATCACAACTTCTTCAACTGGAGCATCCATAACATCTACACCATGATGATCATTTTCATCTTGATCACTATCTCCATCATTGTTTTGGGGTCCTTCATGTGCAATAGGTGCCTTAGCAATTGAAATTGGATCAATATCAACTAAGCTCGCATTACTCTGAGAATCTATATTCTCAGCTTTGTCAATATCTTCAATAGTTTGGTTTTCAAAGAATATTGCATCACGACTTCTAATAAGTTTATTATCAAATGGATCATAAAAACGATACCCAAGCTCATCTTGACCATAACCGATAAAGATGCACTGCTTAGTTTTGATATCCAGCTTCGATCTCTCATCTTTAGGAATATGCACACAAGCTTTACACCCAAAAACTCTTAGGTGATCATAAGAAATATCTTTGGCAAACCAAACTCTGTCTGGGACATCACCATCCAAAGCTATAGCAGGAGACAAATTTATAACATAGGCAACAGTGTTAAGTGCTTCCGCCCAAAATGTATTTGGAAGCTTAGCCTCTGAAAGTAAGCATCTAACTCTCTCAACTAGAGTTCTATTCATCCTCTCTGCCAAACCGTTCAATTGAGGCATCTTGGGCAGAGTTTTCTGATGACGAATTCCTTATTCCTTGCAATATTTATCAAAGGGACCACAATATTCACCACCATTGTCAGTGCGAATACATTTTAATTTCTTCTCCGTTTGTCTCTCAACTAAGGCTTGAAATTCCTTAAACACGCCAAGTGCTTGATCTTTAGATTTCAAAGGATACACCTAGAGCTTATGACAATGATCATCAATGAAGGTCACAAAGTAAAGTGCACCACCTTTTGACTTTACTTTAAAAGGACCACACAAGTCAGAGTGTACTAGCTCTAATAAATCGAGCTTTCTTGAGGGAGGATGGCTATGAAAGGAAACCCTTTTCTGTTTGCCAGCTAAACAATGTATACACCTTTGCAGCTTTGCTTGTTTTACTCCAGAAAGCAAAATTTTCTTAGCCAAACACGTAATCCCTCTCTCACTCATATGACTCAATCTTCGATGCCATAATTCTGACAAACTATCACTTTCTACCATATTTATTGAGTCATTAAGAATAGAGCCTTGTGTCACATATAATTGACCAGACTTGACTCTGCGAGCCACTACTAACGAGCCCTTAGTAAGCTTCCATTGGCCATTAAAGAGAGCATTATGGTAACCTTCATCGTCTAATCTTCCTGCGGAGATCAAATTGAAAGGAAAGTCTGGAGCATGCTTCACATCTTGAAGAACTAACGTTGAACCATTATTAGTTTTCAAACAAAGTGTGCCAACACCAAACACCTTAACTTCACTAGCATTGCCCATCTTTAACACTCCAGAATCAACAGCAGTATAAGATGAGAAAAAATCTTTTCTTGGTGTGACATGTGAGGTAGCTCTAGAATCTACTATCCAGCTAGTCTCATGGGATACCAAATTGATGACGTTTTCATCATAAGAAAAAAGAAGGTCATCTCGAACAACAACAACAACATTGTTCTCGTTATTTTCAACTTTCTTTCCTTCTCTAATGTCTTGATTCAACTTGCGGCAAAACCTTTTGATGTGTCCTTTCTTGCCACAATGGTTGCATGTAACATTATAGTATTTGGACCTTGACTTACTTCTACTTTTACCTTTATTCCTTGAGCCTCTTGTTCTATCTCTCCCCCGTTCTTCTGTAACCAAGATATCTGCTTGTGAGGATGAACCTTGAGATTTTCTCCTTACTTTCTCGTTCAAAACACCACTCTTGAGATATTCCATGGTCACCTTACCTTCAGGAGCTGAATTTGTCAAAGAAACACGAAGAGTTTCCCAAGAGTCCGGCAGAGTATTAAGAAGCCAAAGTCCTTGTATCTCATCATCAAAATTAACCCTCATTCCAGATAGCTGATCAAAGACGCCCTGAAAATTATTTATATGATCAAGAATAGGGCTACCGTCTTTATATTTAAAGATCATCAATTGCTTTAGCAGAAACAATTTGTTGTTCCCGGTTTTTGAAGCATAAAGAGTTTCTAGCTTTTCCCACAATGATGTCGCATGTATCTCGTTCACAATAAGGTTGCGAACATTATCTTCAACCCATTGCCGTATATATCTACACACTTGTTGGTGCTCGAAATCCCAATCTTCATCGGATATACTCTCGGGTTTATGAGCTGAAAAAATGGGTAGATGCATCTTCTTCACGAACAGCAAGTCTTTCATCTTGCTTCTCCAAACATTATAATTTCTCCCATTTAAACATATCATCTTGCTCATATTCGCCTCCATTCCGTAATAACCCGGATAAATAACCAAGGCTCTGATACTACTGTTGTGTCAAGGAAGAGGCGAATCCGAAAATAAAAAAGATAAAGAACACCAAATTTTAACGTGGAAAACCCTTCAAATCGAAGGTAAAACCACAGGATCACGAAGATCCAAAAAACTCCACTATAACAATAAGAGGGTTACAACTTTCTCCATATTGGCTACACAACAGGGGCCAAACACGGAGCAACAAAAGTAACAACTAATCAATTGGGAAAGACTATAATCCACAAAACAAAGCCGCTGTTCGAGACACGAAATCAGATGCTACGAGCCTCCAAATCCGATCTCCTCCATTCAAATCTAAGACCAAGATGTTACAAACACTCAGACAAAATGCTAGCCCGATCCAACGGTTAACAAATCGGAAAACGTGATTTGAATGTTGGTTGGTCGGAATAAAAATCTGCAGCAAAAGAAAATATTTTTTTTCTCTCTTCTCTTCTCTCTTCTCTCTTGATGAATGTTCTCTCTAAACCACTCTTATGTGCTTAGGTCTTTCAAAGAATTATATCAATGAGCATAGAATAATTCTCCAAGGTTGTCCTATTTATAGATCATGAGTGGTGTTTTCTCTTAAAGCCAAAACCCACTCAAAATAGGAATAAACCGAATCTAATTCCAAATAGGATTGGAAACCAAAAGAGAATAGGATTAAGCCATTGGGCATTTGGCTGGACAACATGGGCATGTGCCCAACAGTTAAAAGCAAAGAAGTTGAGGGAGTTTATAAAGTTATTAGAAGTGAAAAAGGTAAATAAGGTGTATAAGTAAAGTTATAGGCAACAAAAATTATGGCCATGATTACCTCGATAACCGATACAATATTATTAAATTATAGAGTAACACATGTCCAGGTTATTAAATGCGAGGGGACGTGTGTTTTATCAAGCGTCAGAAATATTTTAGAAGGGTTCAAAAGATTTTCACCGAGATAGATATCTCACCAACTTCTCGGTGATACTAATATCTGCCATCGAAAAGCGGGAGAACTATCTGTATAGGGTAAAATCGATTTATATTAAATGCTCGAATGACAACATGACACGTGGAATCGGGAGGCAAACAGAAGATGAAGCGAGTGGAAACCAAGATTGAGGACAACAACTTTAGTTGGGACCAGCTAGATCCCGAAGGGAACATAACTAATGGGAGCAAACAGATATTTATCACCAGATGACATTTAATGAAGAATATTTTCCATTATTAAATACACAGTTATTGCATAGAATTTTGGCATTCATAGCCTTCAAGTATATATTCATCAATAGCTCCCATTATTATTATTTAAGATGGGTTTGATCCTAGGACATTTTTCCTTAAACATAACTATAAATAGTGATTTCAACAACCATTGTAATACACGAAAATTCTCATAATCTTATAGTACAAAATATTTCCAAGCTAAATAATACTTTATTTTCTATCTAACATTATTCTTATTGCTGCTTTCGGAAGCCTTGCTCCCAGAACCAAGCCATCTGATATTCTTACTAATTTATTAATTATTTTTAAATTAAATCAGTTCGATTATAAATCGCTTAAAAATTCAACAATATTGTTTTAAGAACGAACATATATACGAATTGTCAGAGAGGTTTAATAATGTCTTGAGCTTACTACTGTTTAGATTGAATTCTCTTGTAAAAGAAAGAAAGAGTTTTATAGTAGTTTGACCCCAATTTATTTACCCAATAACGGTCAAATTATGCAATGCTACTTTAAGGATTAGTAAATTTAAAAAGATCCAAGTTATATACACTGAAAGTTATTATGACTAGTATAATTAACTTGTCTTAATAGTTTAAGTTTGCATTTGTTATAGGTTATCAATCGATGTTATTGTCACGGTCGGACCCTGTCGTGATGAGTCTCTTGTGGAGACAAGGCGAGACACTTCTCATTTTCCAATTATTAACAGTTAAGTATTAAGAAACAGTCTAAACATGAATAGATATTGAAGGGCCGGCTTGGCTCAGCGGTAAATTTGGTTGCCGTGGTGTGTTAGGTCGTGGGTTCGAATCAGCCTCTCTGCAAAGCATGGGGAAGCCTGCCTAGAGTATTCCCTTCCCCAGACACCCACGAAGTGGGTATTGAACTGGGTCGGCCCTTTCTAAACATGAATAGATAAACCGCAGTTTAAGCAAAAGATAAAATAATTTTCAGAATACAACCCAAACATTGTCTGATACCGGGGTGTCATAAGTCACGAGCATCTAACAACATAGAATACTCCAAATAAACTACAGTGTTCAGTACAAAACTAAAGACATGAAGAAATAAGATAGGGAGGAGCTCTGGGCTGCAAACGCTAACAGCTACATAAAGTCTCCTCGTTCCTGCTTGAAGCTGGAAATGATTAGCACTCGGAGCGGGAACAGCTACGCTTGAATTTGCACACAGGGTGCAGGGAGTAAAGTAATTACTCCAACTCAACGAGTAACAAATGTAAATAACGACTGAAAGCAAGAAAACACGAAATGTACAAAATATTCTATAATGAAGCAGTAAAACCATTTAAAAACAGTAAATCAGTGAAAGGATAAGTAAAATCCCTTTTCAACAAATAAGCAGGTGATTGACATGCAATGAAGGAAAAATAAACACATAGAAGTTCGCCCCTCGGGCGACATCTTAGAATAATACCGGCCCATTGGGCTCAATCTCACATCACAATGGGTACCCGCACTTACTGAGGGTGTGTTGACTCACGAAGGGGCCCCATACGGCCCTAGCGCAGCATAAAGTCATCTTGTGGCGTCATTACTAGGTTCTCGGCCTCATATCAATCAAGCCACCTCATGGCCTACATATCTCAGGCCCTCGACCTCAAATCACGATTAGTGTTTCCTCACAACATAGGCCCTCGGCCTTACTCAGTCAAAAATTCTCACAAGCCACTCGAAAAATAGTAAAACAATATTTTTTAGCCCAAATATTATTTAAAATATCATTTAAGTATTAAAACTGAGTAAACATGGCTAACTATGAAAACAATAAAAAATAGTATGACTGATCCAGTATGAAGTCAAATAGTGAGGAAATATCAATAAAATTTTCTGAAAGGTTCAAATAGTTGGCACGATGTCCAAGTATGACATTTAGCCAAAATAATAATGATAGCAAATAGATTTCAGTCAAATACACAGTAAAATCATCAATTGGGACGTACCAAGTCACAATCTCCAATATTGCATGACCCCACGCTCGTCATCAAGTGTGTGCCTCACCTCAACATGGTACTACAATGTGCAATTCGGAATTTCAAACCCTCATAACATCATTTACAATCATTACTCACCTCGAACCGGTCAAATCTCTAGCTCGTGATGCATTTCCCCTCAAATCGGCCTTCACTCGCGTCGAATATATCCAAAAGCAGAACAAGGACGTCAAAATAGGCTAAGGGAACGAAGAACAAGCGAAAATAATCAATAAATGATACAAATTCCAAAATTACGAAAATTCGACCCCGGGACCACGTCTCGAAATTCGATAATTTTTATACCATTATATTCCTTATCTCCTTACGAATTCATACATATCAAAAGTTCTGAATCCGACCTCAAATGGTCCTTCAAATCCTCAAGTTAAGGTCTTCAATACTAAGCCCTAATTTTTCCCAATTTTTACCCTTAATTTCTATAATTTCTAGCTCTAATCCATGAAATACTAGCATAGGAACTAGTTTTAGGTCCAAATTCTTTACATCAATGAAGTTCCCTTGAAATCCCTTTTTCAAATCATCCGAAAGCTCCAACCCCGAGATAAAAATTGTGAAATGGCTCAAAATTCGCTAATGACTCAATTTATATCTTCTGCCCAGACGTTTTCGCATCTTCGGCACAATACTCGTTTCTGTGGTGCCGCATATGTGGCCACATAACTGTTTATGCGGTTCTTCACTTAAACTCCCTTTTCTGCTGTGATCACATCTCTGACTCTACAGTTGCAGTCCTCTTAGCCGCTTCTGCGGTTCCTGCTCTTCAAGTGTTTTTTCACTTCTCGACCAAATCCTTTGCTTATGCGGCACCGCACGTGCGATTCCCAATCTGCAGGTGCGAAAATGCCAGAAGCAGTAAATTCAACAGCTGCAATAAAGTTCAAGCTTCTTCGTTATCCATCCGAAATCACACCGAGGCCCCCGGGACCTCAACCAAAGGCACAAATATATTCTAATATCTTATTCAAACTTGTGCCAATCTTCAAAACACCTCAACCAACATCAAATCACCCAAAACACATCGGATTCAAGCCAAACTTTCTAAAATCTTCCGAATTCGGCTTTTGATAAAAATCCAACCGAACCACGTCCGAATAACATGAAATTTTGCACATAAATCTCAAATGACATAACAAAGCTACTACAAGTCTCGTAATTCCATTCTGAACTCTATATCAAAATCTCGCCTACCAATTAGACGTGGCCAAAATATCAACTTTGTTAATTCAAGCCTAAATCTACTCCGAAACTCCAAAACCTATTCCAATCGTACTTTTAAGTTCTAAATTACCTCCCGAAGCTATCCAAACCATCAGAATTTACATTCGAGCCCTCTAACGCATAAGTCAACATCCGATTGACTTTTCCAACCTAAACTCACTCCAAAGAGACTAAGTATCTCAAACCCTACTAAAATCAATCCGGATTCGATCCAACTAACCCGATACCACAATTCACGAATAAACAAAGCATAAAGAAGCTGATATTAAAAAAAACGGAGCTGTAACTCATGACACGATTGGTTGGGTCGTCACAGTTATGTAATAAGATTATATGTAATTATCTTTATATGATCTGATTATGTAAAAAAAAATGATATCGTCGCTATATTAAATTAAACTAACTTATATTGTGATGAAAAGTTTGCTTAAATCGATAAAATTACGTAAAGCGATTAAATAATTTTTACAGCTACACAGATTCGTTTTATTTGAAAAGACTATTTTAGTTTAGAGTAAGGAATTGGCTTTTCATTTCAAAGAAAATGCCAACCACCCTGAATTTATTTGTTTGAGGCTACGAGCAGGTCTCTCTCAAGGAAAAGAAGAAATAAAAACAAAAGTATCGAAGAATTCTGCAGTGATTGACAATATATATCATCACTGTGTTTTATGATTTGACATCCTTCGATTTGACGTTTGAATTGTCATTTCTTCACCCCCCCCCCCCACCCAAGCAATGTTACCTTTATACGTATATGTCATCAAATTTTCTGTGGAGAAATATATATATATATATATATATACGCCTGGAAAAAAAATTAGTATTAACGCATATGAAGTCTCTTTCGTCATGTCTATTTCTGATCTGGCCATACTTTTCCCCCAACCCGGGCTTTTTGTGCTTTCTTTTGCCAAAGAAAAATGGGTAAATTATAAAGAAATAGTTCAAAGAATAACGTGGAAAGAGAAAATGAGAAGCGAAAAATAAAGAACGGGAACTGGATAGCACGATGTTAAACTTCGCTTCCTTCTCATTCTTATACCTCATCCTATTTTATGAGAAGTGAAAAATCAAGAAATAAAGGAAGACCTTCGACACATACCACTAAATATAATGAAAATATACAGAAATTGCTACAAATAATTGAGCAAATTGTGGTGAGGAGAGGCATATTAGAGTTTGAAATTTGTAAATTCCTACTAAGATATTTAATAGAAAATCGAGTTACTAGTCTGGATTTAGAAAAGTTCTTACACATTTAGTAAATTTTTTAATACAGATAAAGAGTCTAAAACAAAAGTTTATATAGTTCACACGAACTTATATCAATACTGTGATATACTATTTGGGGGAATTATACAAGATTTTCTTTGATCATATTTTTTAATTAAATTAAATTATTAACTATTATGATATATATATTTATATAAATTTCTAAAAATTTAAAAATTTAATGCCCAAAATTACACCGAGAATTAGTCAATAAAATTCCTAAAAAAATAAATCAAAAGGAGTACTATAAATCATCATTAGTGGTTAGAGTTTCACATGTCTTTTAATCTTCTTGCTTAGTTAGAAGAATGGACGTTTATATTAAGTTACTTCATGCAAGTAGTATCATAATATTGTTAGTATTAAATAGTTCTAAAATAAAAGTTCTTTTACGAACAAAAAGGAAAATTGTGCCAAATAAAATATGTGATTAATGGATATAAAGATATATATTACCATGTCCATTCCTGCACACACTCTTCCTTTTCCAACCTTTAGAATTTGGAAGAGACACATTCCATTACCAATTAGAAGGTCGGCCATTTTACTTGGCTTGACACTCTAAGAACAAAATCTGACAATTTAAAATAGGGTTTGACATAAAAGTCATCAACTACTCCTTCACATTAAATTCTTCCAATATTCTTGTCATAAAACTAATCATGATAGTAGTAAATTTAAAAAATGCCTTCAACTTAAATATCTTTTAAGTTTAGCTTTTTGCGTTTGTCACAAGTTCTTGCTGAAATCAACTAAGCATAAAAGATTAAAAGTTGTAAACCAAGTAATCTCCTGCACCAATAAAAAAAGAGATTTCATTTCCTATTGGAATCCTAGTTTCATCTTTGACACAATCAGCATTTCCTAATAGGGAAAAAAGAGGTTTAAAAAAAAACTTACTGTTATTTTTTTAACTACACGTGGAGTATTAGATTGCTGACAAGGCATGACGCGTGAAATAATAATATAACGACACGTGAAAATCTTATTTGATAGAGAAAGAAGGTAAGAGAAGAAATACCCATGAGACGGGGCCGGGCCTAACAACTGTCTTGGAATGAATAAATAATAAAAAAAAGAAAAGAAACATAGACCAAAAGGAAATAAGGAAGGGAAATCGGAACAAATATACAATATCTATAACAATAAATGCGTCAGTTATGAGAATTCAAAATAATAAAATATCAATATCATTAATGCCCACATTTAGCCCAAATTATGGTAGAAAATCGTTACTATTATATATTCCTATATAAGGATAAAGAATTCTACTTGTAAGGACACATCTGATACAAGATTGAAATATACATTTTACTTTTAGGCTTTCTCAAAATTCTCTATCTAGACTTTGCAATAATTATTTTCTTAATTATTCTTGTTATTTTCCTTTGATATCGTTGAGAAAGTGATACAAAACTTGGTTATCAGTAACATCTTTTCTTCTAAAATTAGGCTTTGACTGAAAGATATATTTTTGGTTAAACAAATTGGTTTCGTTACCGGAAATCTGATAATATTTTCACTTTTCAAATTCACTTTTTTGTCAAACAATCATGTCAACTGCCAAAGACAACAACCAGCTAAACCAGCAGAACCAATGGGAGGGAGGAACTCCAATCCCTTCACCTCAAAATTCTCCTCGACGGTGCCGGGGGAGGAGGGGCACCTCAAAGATCAACGTCACACACAAATGATCAATAAGGAGACGAGCAAACTGTTGATGATTTATTAAAACAAATAATAGCGAAACACGTCAACAATGATCTTCAAGCTTTTGTCAGCTGATTGCCAACTATTCCACCAAATCCACCCCCAAACAACAATACAACTATAGAATATCCACGCTCGGGACTTGCTAATTCGGGAAGTGGAGGAACTCCCAACGAATCTCTCGATGAAAGGTCAGGTATACTAAATAATTTTGATTTATAAATTTTAGTACTAACTTTATAGATGCAACTCAAGGAGAAGAATGATTGCATAGAACAACTACCTGGTGTGCCACCCATGATTAAAGGAGTGGATATTGACAAATATTCACAATAGCCCTGGAAGCAAAGTGCAGCTCCCTTGCTGATTCCAAAGAAGTTTAAAATGCCTGATATTTTGAAGTATGATAGAATGACTGATCCACGAGATCGTGTAACTGCGTTCACAACTGGCGTGGAAGGAAATTATTTAACCAAGCAAGAAATTGATTCAGTGCTGGTCAAACAATTTGATGAAATACTTCCGAAAGGAGCACTAACATGATATTCTCTTTTACCAGAAAATTATGTTGATTCTTTTTTAGAGCTTGCAGATTAATTTATAAAAGCACATTTGGGAGCTCAAAAAGTTGATAAGAGGATGGAAGACATCTTCAAAAAAAATAAGGAGATACAGAGCTACATAGGGAATTTGCGTATAAATTTTGATGTGAAAGAATGATGTTACCTCACGTACCTGATAATTGGGCGGCCATGGCATTTGCAAGTAACTTAAATAAAAAAGCTCAGGAACCATGAAGAGACTCAAGGAAAGTTAACAAGAATTCCCCGCTACAACTTGGAATGATATTTACAAAAGATACAGTACGAAGCTGCGGATAGAAAAGGACACTATCACTCGGTCAAGGGGTGATTAATGAACAAGTTTGAGGTGACCAAAAATAAAGAAAAGGTCCGGTAAGAACATGTATGAACCTTACATGGGATCGGCAGGATGGTATTCACGTTCTAAACAAGAAAATCTAATGCATGGTTCTAGATCAAGAGATAGAGAGAGACGCGAGTTCATCATCCATGTTCGGAAAAGAGCGATATGTGCGAGATAGCGATGTCAATACAAAGGCAAAGATTGCTGATTACAGTTTCAATATTAACACTTTTGAATTGGTAGTTATTTTAATAAATATATGAGATAAGGTGCGGTGGACAAAAGAAATGTGATCGTGCACTAGCAGAAGAAATCTAGATTTTTGTTGCGAGTTTCATAACGACCTCGATCGTAAAATAACAGAGGGAAGATTGCTATAAGGTGAAATAGAGCATTTGTTACAACAAGGTTATTTAACTGACTTGTTGAGTGAAAAGGGTAAGCAAACGTATATGAATAATAGAAAATAGCCTCCAAAACTTCCATCCCAAAAAGGATGGTTAATTTGATAAGCGGAGGTAAGGAGGTCAACAGTGTGACATATACGGCTACGAAAAAGACATCAAAAATCACAGTTACCTATGGACAACGAGTTTGCCAAATTTTAGAATAAGGTAGCATAACGTTTGATGATGCATATGCAGATGGCGTGATGATCCATCACAATGATGTGTTGGTAACATCTTTACTCGTTCGTGACACTAGTGTGAAACAAGCTTTGATTGATCCAGGTAGCTCCGTAAATATCATTCTTCTAAGAGAGGTAAACGAGATGCAATTTGACAAAATGGTGCCCAAAATACGTACTTATCTAGAGTAGACAATTTTAGCATTGTTACAAAAAGGTAAATAGTGCTTACCACATTTGCAGAAGGAGTGTCAAAGATACATAATTCCAAGTGATAGATATGGACATGGCATATAATATAATTATGGGTAGGCCATGGATTCCTGATATGGATGTTGTTCCTTATATTTTGCATCAAGTTATTAAGTTCCCTTCATAATAGGGAATTAGACAAATCTGTAGAGATCAGCAGGCTTATAAAAGTATCGATTCAATGGCGGATTCGAGCATAGTGAATGATGGTGCATATAAAAAATTAGCAACTACAGAATTTAGCTGAGAACAAAGCATTGTAAACCTCAACTGAAGGTGGACAAAAGGATCTAGATTCAAGGCTTGATGTCATTTAAGAGCTAGAAGAAAATAAAAACATCAAAACAACAATAGAAGAACTTAAGGCTATCACACTTTTCGAGTAGTGCCCAGATAGAAAAATTTATATTGGAATGAAACTAAGCATAGAAATAAAAGATAAACTTGTCAATCTTTTACAAGCTAACGCAGATTGCTTTGCTTGGTCACATTTAGATATGACAGGTATACCACTGAAGGTGTTGGCCCACAAGCTAAATGTAGATCCATGTTATCCACTTGTCAAACAGAAGAAAAGGTAGCAAGGATCCTTAAAAAATCAGGTGATCGAGGATGAGGTACAAAAACTTTTAAAAATTGGATATATATGGGAGGTAAAATATCCTAACTGGCTAGCTAATACTATAATAGTACCAAAATAGAATGGAAAATATCGATTTTGTGTAGATTATACTAACTTAAATAAAGCTTGTCCTAAATACTCATTTCTTTTATTGCATATAGATCAACTAATTAATTCTACTATAGGAAATGAGTTTTTGAGTTTTTTAGATACCTAATCAAGATATAATCAAATAAAGATGGTTCCGTCAGATGAGAAAAAATATTCAAGAACATCTGGAAAAAGCTATGGAAGTCTACATTGATGACATGTTAGTGAAGTCAGCACATGTAGGAGATCATATCCAGCATTTGTTAGATACTTTTCAGATTTTCCCAAATTCAATATGAAGTTATTGAAAAATGTGCATTTGGCATAACTTCAGGGAATTTTTTAGGTTCCCTTGTTTCTGTCACACCTCTTTTTTACGCACCCGCGAGGATGCAAAGGAGTTTTTCCAATTAAAGAACAATCGAGATGGGATTTATTTTAATTATTTCAGAGTCGCCACTTGGGAGATTTATGGTGTCCCAAGTCACCGGTTAAATCCCGAATCGAGGAGAAGAATGACTCTATTTAACAGTCCGCGAACCAGAAATCCGGATAAGGAATTCTATTAACCCGGGAGAAGGTATTAGGCATTCCCGAATTTCGTGGTTCTAGCACGGTCGCTCAACTGTCGTGTTTGACTTATCTATCTGCTTTTTACAATTATGTACTTAATGCAAGTTAATACCCCTTTACCGCTTTTATTATTGGTTGTGATTTACGAAAGAGAAAGTTGCTTAAAAATATGCTTTCGAATCACGTCACATGAAATGCACCCGGATCCTCAACATGTTCTTATTCAACATTTCGGGGTTTGGATTTGGGTCACATGAAATGCACACCCGTATTAAAAGAAAAAAGGTAAAACTAAAATATGCACCCGGATCGACTACTTATTTACACTGTTGAGAAAGGCGTGATATTCGTTAAGAAACGACGCATCTCGAAATCTAAGTATTTATATGTACATTTATGACGGCTATGTGATTAGTGTAACTATTGGGCGAGGCGTACCTTCGATTCAAATCTAAAGCGAACTACATCCCACTGTATCTTACTTAAGAGTTGATCCCAAATTGCTTAAAACTTGCTACGAACCACATCACATGAAATGCGCCTGTGGTTCTTAACATGCTTTGTTTACTCTTGCCCAAAATTGGGGTCGGGTCACATGAAATGCACCCCCGACTCTTTTTAATCTAATTATGTCATTCCGCTGAGTAACGATTCCCTAGCTAATCGTGCTTTTAGCATAAGATCTAATGTTAACAGATTTGGAGATTACGCATACGACCAGAGAAGATTGAATAGAGATACAAAGACTAATTCAGGTTTACATGCTTATCTAACGACAATGTATCTTTGGCCTAGCTACGCTTTTCCATAACCAAGACTAACAATACAAGCTTAATTGGAGAATAACAAAATGTAATTGAACATAAGAGCTTTAGACGACTACATGTTTCAATAGACTTTATGCATAAGCTTCAAACTTCATTCTTGTCGAACCAAGGAACTACAATAACAGAGGTGTGTACCTGGAATGCGGAAGAACAAGGAAGAGTGAGCAATGGCAACGCAGCAACAACAACAAGAATAGTAACAGCAACAGTAAACCAGTAACAACCAGTGAACCAAATAGCCACTCAATATACCAACCAACAACAACAAACAGTGGCAGCAATCGAACAAACTAACAGCAACCACAATTAACGAACCAGTGGTTAACTTGAGACCAACAGCAAACAAATAATGTCCAATGAATCAACCAACAGCAACACCACACAGCAACAACAACAATGAGTAAAGCAGCCACAATCACTTAAGCAGCACAACACTGGACCTACCACAGCCCTCAACCACTGATCCAGCTACAACAAATGAACACAACAGCAACAACAAATGCCTAACAGCAACAACTCAACCCAGGCAACAACAACTGTAAACCAGCCAGCAATACTAACGACCAAGAACAGCAACACTACTGACCAAACAGTCTCAAATGAGCACCACAGCAACAACAACACTGTCTAACAGCAACAACACTAGACCAAGAACCCCAATACTGGACAAGCAACACCAAATGAACAAGAGTAGCAACAAAACGACCAAGTGCAGCAACAATGCTGACCAACAGCCTCAAACGAACACCACAGCAACAACAATGGCCAAACAACTCAACCACTGAAGCAAACAATCGAAGCAGTGACCACAAATCCTAAGAAACAGTAGCCTTTCTCTCTGTGTGACTGTTTTGTTTTTGCTCTCCAGATACTCTGTTATCACTGCCTATTTTTCTCTAGTTCTCTCAGTGTGTTTATCCTCTCCAAGTCTCCTCTCAAGTGTCTGTATGTATGCCTGAATCCCCCCTCTTTTAGTTTTGATGCCTATCTATTTATAACCAAAAACAAACCTAGGACATCCAGATTCTGCAGAACAGTCCCTTGCCCATCCCCCTTCTGTCCAACCCACTAAACTATGTCTAAGTATGGGGTGTTCATAATTAAAAATTGGTAATTGCAGGGCACTGGTGGGCTGCTCTGCTGTGACAGTGGATTCCACTGACTTGCCTCATGTGCAGGACACTAAATACTCTAAATGTTAACCCATGATTTCCTAGTCAACTAATTTGAACCATGATTTCAGTTTCAAACCAATCAAACAGTCCCATTCAATCCAGGAATGCTAATTACTGTATGGTAATTCAAATAACTCAACCTAGGTAATTAGAAGATGACATCTAATCCACTACAACACATAGCAATGATAACAGATTAATTGGCTAACAATGATTCTGAAATTTCAGCAATAATGACAAACAACTATTCGACGACGCTACTTGACGCGAACACGTATTTGACAACATTCGATTAACCGATTACGATATGTGTAATCGACAACCAAAATCCGATAAAACAGTGACCAACAGATTTTCGGACAGCATTTCATAAATCCAATAACTTGACGATATTAACAACGAATTGAATTCGACTAACAACTACATGTTATCGACAAAGAACAACAACTAACAGATCGACCAAATAAAAGGTCCCAAAGAGATGAGGAGAGAAATGAGAATGGCATCCGAATCTCAACGATATTGACAACAATTGAGAACTACTATAGGGCCGAGCATAATTAACAAAACAGAGAAGAAAACAAATACCTTGGAAGATAAGAGTGTTCGGCCGACTTGGGTTCGAAAAGAGTTGCGGTTGCATTTGAAGTCAAATAGACTTTAATTGGAATGTTTTCAAACGAAAACATTCCAATTAAAGTTTATTAACTTCAATTTCGTTCAATCTGCATGAAATCCCTAATTTCTCAATTCTAGGGTTCTTGGGCTCGGATTTGGGGTTCGAACGTTTCTAGCCGGATTCGAACCAAACCAAGTTTGGTTCGGTTACGAGGAAAGTCCGGAGAGCAATTGGTATGAATTTGGGATCAATCGGAGTTGGTTCGAGTTTAACTCGAATCTTCAAATGAAGATTCGAGAATTTCCTGATTGATTCGAGATTAGTGATTGCCGGATTCTTGTAGAAGGGGTTAAGGTTGTCGTGTGGTGTTATTTTGGTGGCCGGCGGCGTTGTTGCCGCCGGGTTTCCGTCGATGGGGTAGGGTGGCGGCTAGGGTTTTTTCTAGGGAGTAGAGGAGTGAAGGAGATGAGGGGTTTGTTTGGGAGAGTGACCGGGTAGGCTGGGGTTTGGGGGGCCTTTGGTTGTGTCAAAATGCCCGGATTAATTTAGGCCATTGGATGATTGAAATCCAATGGCCATGATCAATTCATTAAAGGATGGGTCGGTGCGGGTCGGACTTGGGTGGTGGGTGGATTGGGATGGATTTCAAGAGTTGGGCTTAGGGATTTAATTAAAATTGGCCCAATCCGAATTTCTCCTTTCTTTATTTATTTCTAATCTATTTATATATTTTTTCTTTAATTTTCTCTAAAAATAAAAATTCAATCCTAAATTAATACTTGACCAAATTATCCTAAAGTACTAATTAACTCTAAATAATTATCACACATAATTAAATAACAATACAATCGCACAATTAGGACATCAAATGCTAAAAATGCAAAAAATACATATTTTTGTGATTTTCCATTTTTGTCAAATAAACTGGATTAGTTTTAATTGTAAATTAAATTCTAAGGATGCAAACGCAATATATTTTGTATTTTTCGTAATTTAAACAAACAAACACGCTTAGACATATACAAACAACTATCCAAAATGTCACGAAAAATCTAAAAAGAGCACACACGAAAAGATTATTTTACTTTTGAATTTTTGGGAGTAATTCTCATATAGGGCAAAAATCACGTGCTCACAGCTGCCCCTCTTTGCGCGGAAACATGAAGAGTTTTCGTGCAAAGATAAGTGAGCGGATACGAGCGATTTTTGCCCGTTCGGGCACTCCGTATGAAGCATTTTTGGAAAAGCTTTGACCGAACCTTGCTTCAAAGGTCTCCTACATATCCCTGGCTAAAAGGGAATCAGGTCAATGTAGTTCGGGAAGTTCTGGTAGCTGGGACTACCATGACTGTTGCGATCTCGCTGCTACTGCCGTTACTGCTGTTACTGCTGTTGCCACTTCTTAGCTGACCTCCTTATTACATCGTGCTAAACAAAATAAGAAGCTAGACTAAGTTACAGCATTGTGAAGTCTTATCTATCTCTTCGTCTTGGCTTTCCGGTGTTCCTTGCTATTCTGTCGGACTTGATGTTCCTTCTGATGCTCTCTCTCTTCTGACAATTGTTATTTCGGCATATCTTGATTGCCGAACTCCGACCATTGGTCCCTTCCTTGTGATCTTCGAACTATTCTCCTTCGAGGTCTGAATCTATCTTTCTGATCCTTGTTGCCTTCCTTCTGCTTACAAACTTGGATTCATGCTGGGGATCTCTGTTATACTCTACTGCTTTCCCCACCCAACTTCGAAAGTAAATTGCCACTCCATTCTTCAGGCGGGCTCCTGACTTCAACATCTTTTGAAAATAAATCGCCATTCCTCTCTTCAGGCGGGCTCCTGACTTCAATCATCAACTCCGAAAATTAAACGCCATTCCTCTCTTCAGGCGGGCTCCTGACTTCAACAACATCTTTTGAAAATAAATCGCCATTCCTCTCTTCAGGCGGGGTCCTGACTTCAACAACATCTTTTGAAAATAAACCGCCATTCCTCTCTTCAGGCGGGCTCCTGACTTCAACAACATCTTTTGAAAAATAAATTGCCATTCCTCTCTTCAGGCGGGCTCCTGACTTCAACAACATCTTTTGAAAATAAATTGCCCTTCCTCTCTTCAGGCGGGCTCCTGACTTCAACAATAAATCGCCATTCCTCTCTTCAGGGCGGGCTCCTGACTTCAACAACATCTTTTGAAAATAAATCGCCATTCCTCTCTTCGGGCGGGCTCCTGACTTCAACAACATCTTTTGAAAAATATAAATCGCCATTCCTCTCTTCAGGCGGGCTCCTGACTTCAATCAACTCTGAAGAAAATAAATTGCCATTCCTCTCTTCAGGCGGGCTCCTGACTTCAATCATCAACTTTTGAAAATAAATCGCCATTCCTCTCTTCGGGCGGGCTCCCGACTTCAACAACATCTTTTGAAAATAAACGCCATTCCTCTCTTCAGGCGGGCTCCTGACTTCAACAACATCTTTTGAAAATAAATTGACATTCCTCTCTTCAGGCGGGCTCCTGACTTCAACAACATCTTTTGAAAAATAAATTGCCATTCCTCTCTTCAGGCGGGCTCCTGACTTCAACAACATCTTTTGAAAATAAATCGCCATTCCTCTCTTCAGGCGGGCTCCTGACTTCAACAACATCTTACTAACTCCATCCCATCCATGTCGCCTTCCTTTGCTTCCTGCACCACTTTCTTCTTCCTGCATCGCTTCTTAAGCCATCCTTTCTTCCGAATTACCTTGTTTTGGAATTTCTTTCCTCCCGGGTTGTGTTATTTTTCTCTTGACTGTTGGGGATGTCTTTGGAACTAATTACTTACCTGCTGGGGTAATGCTGCTGGGGAAAACCTTCTTTATTTCCTCCTTTTCTACTTCCTTCAGAACCTTCATTCTCTCTCGAGATCGCTGGGGATTGAAGTGTCATCAGCTGGGGATTACCCTGTCGGGGGATCCCCTTTCCTTCTTCCTCTTTCCAAACCTCCTTCGGGGCTCGCGCTTCGCTCCCTTGAAAAACTTGTAGGATATAATGCTGCCGGTGAAATCTCGAAATCAATGTTTCATTTTCCGAGGACTGCTTGAGGGTGATACCGGCTTCTTGCCTTTCTGGAACGCAAGCTTCCTCGTCTTGTCCTGTCTGTTGGGGGTATAATTTCATCTATCACAGCTTGTTGTTTTCTTTCTTTCAAAGCTGCTGGGATAACCGGGTTCAAAGATCATTTCCTCGCGTTATCTAGCTTCTTTCCCTAACCAAGTATTTGGTTTCGAGAAAATTTTCGCAACAGGAGAAAATTTTCTGCCCCAGTTTGAGAATCTTCTTCGTGGCATGCTTTGTTGCTGACAACCCCTTTTTCCCTGTTTCAAATCAAAGAAAAATTGGTTAGTTTTAAAATGTGGTGGCTGGTTGTGGTGCTCCTGCTGGGGATTGTTCTCCTCCTCTTTCCCTGCTCTGTGTTTCATTATCAGACTCTGCCGGGGATGTTATCATTTGATGATATTCATGCTGGGGATAGTTTTCTCCTTTTATCCATTCCCCGTTCTGTGTTTCTCAACTTGCTGGGGGTTATTTTGTTGAAGATGAGATTTCCTTTCTTCCTTTACCACTCTGTGTTGTCCGACCACCTCGGAACTTGCTGAAGATAACACTGCCGGTAGATTTTCATTTCCTCAAAATTGGTGTTTCACTCTTCTTGAAGGTTGTTGAGGATGACACTAGTTCGAAGACCATTTCCCTTAAGACTTTCCTTCTTCCCCAAGTGGGTATTGACTTCCAAGAAAATTTTCAAACTAAAAAGAAAATTTTCTGCCCCAATTTAATAATCTTCTTCGCACCCTACTTCTCTGCCGTCAATGGCATTTCCTTGCTTTGCATAATAATTGGAAAGTTGGTGGCAAGTTTTGAAGTCATTTCTCACTTGTTCTGACTAGACAGACCTTGATGGGGAATTTTTGATAAAAATGAGAAAGATAAAAAGAAACAAAATAGAAGACAAAGGAAAAAGAAAATGACTCTCTAGCAAGAAATATCTACAAAACTTATCAAACGCGAATACCAACTCCATTGGTCATGACATGCACATATGGTCTATCCTTCGTCTTTCACGATTTCGGTCTCGTGATTTCCATCCGATTATCACCTTTATTCGACCTGTAGTGCCCGAAGGGTTTTCACTTTCAAGCCTCTCTCATTTTGATTTTCTCTCAGCTTTCGTCGTCTTATGGTGCCTGTGAAGGTTTTCACCGGTAAGACTCTCTCATTGGTATCACTTTTAGCTGGGGATTGGGGTGTCACTGCCAAGACTCTCTCGTATTTCCTTTCTGCTGAGAATCAACGTCTTTTCTGCTGAGAATCAACGTGTTATATTATGATAGGACTCTATCCCTCGCTTGACGCGGCATCTTTTGAAGACTGATCGGAAGGTCTTTCTTTGGACCGTAATGTGGGATTTGGATAGGGCTAGAAAGAAAGGGTATTGAAGGCTCAAAACAAAATCAATTTTGGGTTCAACATTTACAACCTTCGGACCTAAATTTATTTACAATAAACACAATTTTTCTTTGCCCCAGTTTTTTACTTGGGGATTTTTATTTCTTTATTTACACTATGACCGAGCTGTGAAGCGCCTACGTATCCTCTTTAAGGAATCAGGGTCAAACGTAGTTCCCAATTCCTCTTTTTCAAGTTTTCTTTTTTCACACATTTTCCTTTTTCTTTTCTTTATCTCTTTTTGTTGTTTTTTTTTCTTTATTTTTCTTTAGCCATTTCTTCTCTTACCTTTCAAACTTGTGTTTCTTGTCTTTGCAACTAATTCCGAAGGAGGGGTATGAAAGAATTTGAATTCAGGCTCAAAGGGTTGACGATGGATAAAGTGTTTGGATAGCAGAACAAAATGCCTTCGTCATTCCAATCTTCAAAACATGCCAAGCGTAACACAATTAATATTCATCATATCTTTAAAGCACTGTTGGGCAACACTCTCATTATGAACGACCCCATGTCAATTTTGGCCAGCTTGCCTTTGACTGTTTCTTTTTACTTGCCCCGGTTTCAGATGACTCGGGATCCGAATAGTCTCAAGTTGTTTTTGTTTCCTTTATATGACCCGATCATCTTCCAATTGCTTAATGATTAACTTTTAGGATTAAGCCATAATTATGTGTGCGCATGTCGTGTCACTAGATTCGGCATTTGAGCACAAGACAAATCTAAAGGGTAAAAGAACTAAACAAATAAAATGACTGGAAGTAACAAAAGGCCGAAAGCTTCATTAAACTAATGACGAAATGGTTTAATGACAAAACAAGCCAAACAAACTAGAGTACAGCCCTGAAACAAAACTGGGCAAGACCAAAGCAAACTGCTAGGACAAAAAGGGTTTGATCACAAGAAAACCCTGAAAATAACTCGGACAACAAAAATGACGACAAAACGAACCACCAAAGCTCCATCTAGCTGACCAAAAGATGGAGTATCGTCCCAATTACCAAGCACAACATTTTAGCCACTAAGTTCCGCCTCAATATTGCCAAGGCTGCCATCTGCTCCAACATTTTTAGCTCCAGTCAATACACCCCCCAGAGGATTTGTGTGCCCCATGTCATCATCATTGACCACAATCAACCGCCCTTTTTGAATCATTCTTTCTATTTCCTTTTTCAAGGTACGGCAACTCTCAATATCGTGCCCTCTGACATTGGAATGGTATGCACATCGTGCAGTAGGATCGAAGCTTCTTGCACATGGATCGGGAGTGTATTCGGGGAGCGGCGTAATCAGGCCGACATGTTTTAACTTTTCAAACAGACTTGCATAGGACTCTCCGATAGAGGTGAGCGCCTTTTCTCGCTTCAGCACCCTTTCCTCCCTAAACGCCTTATTTGGCCTGAAACCTGACCCGGGGGGTTTCCGGTATGTTCGTGGGGGTTGGTAAGCCTTTTGTGGAGCTGGGTACCTGGAAGGTGAAGTACGATTTTGGTTGTCCCGGGGAGAGTAGTGGTGTTGGGGACGGGAGTAGCGTTGTGAAAACATAGTTGGGGGACGAGTAATTGAGTTACTCGAATGGCTGGAGAAGTTGTGATAGGCGGGTATATATGGAGAGTGCGGGAGATCATCCGGCATCGGGTTCATGGTACGGGTAAGGACAGAGTCCAGGAAGCTAGGTGGTGGCGGAGGTGGTGCTTTTCCATCCATCCACGCCCGATACATATCAGCCACGTGTTGTCTCAATATCTTGACCTCCTCTACTAACCCGTGGTTCCGTTCAACCAGCTGTTGTCGGGTACCTGTACCAACCCACTCAGTCTTGAGATTATCTGCCATTGTCCTCTGACTTCGTCTTACGGGGAAGAGTTATTTGAGAACCACAACCAACCACCTTTCTGGAAATGGACACAACAAAACAAAGCCAGCATGTCAGCATTAAGGTATCCCGCTTATTGATCATTCTTTTTTTTTTTTTTTTTTGTAGTTTTTTCATTTTTTTTTTGGTTATGGATATGGTCGAATCCTATGTGGATTGCCTACGTATCATGACCCCGCATGAATCGGACCGAGCGTAGTTCTTGCAAATTAATGCAAGAAATAAAGAGATGTTTATTTGATTTTTTTTTTTTTTTTTTTTTTTTTTTTTTTTGAAGGAAAATTATAGAAGCCGACTCCAACTACAAACTTGTGTAGGAGATTTCTACAAGAATAAGAATATTTTTGGTGTCAATTATGACTTTCTACAAAATTGGCCACATAATGGCTTATTTGCCAAAAATGACTATTTTTGCAAAATTTATTTAAGAAAGATAAACTTAAAAAAAAAATTTTTTTTCATTCCGTGGCTCATGGGGCATCGTCCGGCATCACCATAAACCAACACAAGAATATTTTCATAAATTGGCCACATGATGGCTTATTCAGACAAAGTGGCTCTTTTTTGCAAAATTTTATAAAGAAGATATAAATTCAAAATTTAGTCCTGGGGCCTATGGGGCATCATTCAGCACCGACACAGGCCAATACAAGACCGAAGAAGTTCAAATGCCAAAAGTGGCTATTTATGCAAGGACCGGCCATGTAATGGCTTATTGGATGAAGTGATTATTTTTGTAAAGTTGAGTGACGACTCAAAACTTGATTTTTTCGCGGATACAGCCTTTCGATATTGCCGCGAGGGAATATTTTCAGGCTGTGTCCAAAATTATTTACAAATGACTCAAAGTGGCTATTCTTGCAAAAAGCCTTCCGGTGTCTTTTGAGGGACATTCGGCTTATTTTAAGCAAGAATAGCATCACCCGACTTATTTATAACAAAATCAAAAAATTTGACATCTTTTTTGATTATTTTTGCAAAAAGGGGTATGAACCCGGACTTGATTTTGCGGCTATGGCCTTGCAACATTTCCACAAGGAATATTTCAAGGTTGTGCCCGCAAATTATTAAAAATGATTCAAAGTGGCTATTTTTGCAAAAAACCGCCTTCCGGTGTCCTTTCGGAACACTCGGCTATTTTATAAAACAGCATCACTTCGATTTATTGAAAACTTAAAATTCAACATTTTTTGAAAAAGGGTGGTAACCCCAACTTGATTTTTGCGGCCACGACCTTTCAACATTTTCGCGAGGGAATATTTCAAGGTTGTGCCCAAAAATTATTTACAAAGATTCAAAGTGGCTATTGTTGCAAAAACAGCCTTCCGGCGTCCTTTCGGAACATTCGGCTATTTGCAAAAACGGCATCACTTTGGTTTTATTGACAAAATTAAACACACATTTTTTTTTGATTTTTTAAAGGGGTGGTTGAACCCGATGAGGGTTGCCTACGTATCTCACCTAGTGGTGAGAATCAAACCTGCGTAGTTCGGTCAAACAAACTACATCTTTAAAGGAAACAAACTATTTATTATTTTTTCACACATTTTTTTTTTTAAGTTTAAAACAAAATTTTTTCTTTTTTTTTTTTTTTTAGTAAAAAAAACAAACTATTTTGAAATCACATATTTTTTATTTTACAACAAACATTTTTTTCTTTTTAAGTAAAAAAACAAACTATTTTGAAACTATTTTTTTTTTATTTTGATCAAACATTTTTTATTTTACAACAAACGTTTTTTTTTCTTTTTAAGTAAGTAAAAAAAACAAACTATTTTGAGACTATTTTTTTTCATTTTCCTCAATATAAAAAAAACGGTTAGCCTGCAAGTCTGAAGCAAATATATGCATAAAACAAACAGGATGCAGCAGGATGGTCTTTTCATTTCAGGTCACCTGTCCTAGACGGACCCAACCCCTGTGTTGAGTCCCCTAAGTCAAATGCAACATGATGCAAATAAACGTTCCTACTAGGGATCCGGCATGAAGCTTTGTTATTCTAGGTTTAAAAACCCGGGTTTATTGTTCTAGACCTGGCTTACCCGAACGGACAACTCGAGCCGAGGAGGAGGCAGCAACCCGGGAATACAGAAGCTTCACCGGTTTTGCAACTTATCCAAACCTCGTTCTAAGGTGGAAATTAGACACTATACAGAAAAGAAGTCACACGAAGTGCACCCTTCTTCATGATTTAGAAGACTCAGAGAGGAGATTGGTTTCGGCACAATTTATATGTACAGTTCAAAAAATATCAAAGCGATAAAAATATCATTTTGCACATTAATACAAACATATAATAAAATCAGATAATAAATAAGCCAAATACAACAATTATTCCAAGCTCGAATTCTAAAACCCTGAACCAGTGGTTCTGGGTTTAATTATCCCCAGCAGAGTCGCCAGAGCTGTCACACCTCTTTTTTACGCACCCGCGAGGATGCAAAGGAGTTTTTCCAATTAAAGGACAATCGAGATGGGATTTATTTTAATTATTTCAGAGTCGCCACTTGGGAGATTTATGGTGTCCCAAGTCACCGGTTAAATCCCGAATCGAGGAGAAGAATGACTCTATTTAACAGTCCGCGAACCAGAAATCCGGATAAGGAATTCTATTAACCCGGGAGAAGGTATTAGGCATTCCCGAATTCCGTGGTTCTAGCACGGTCGCTCAACTGTCGTGTTTGACTTATCTATCTGCTTTTTACAATTATGTACTTAATGCAAGTTAATACCCCTTTACCGCTTTTATTATTGGTTGTGATTTACGAAAGAGAAAGTTGCTTAAAAATATGCTTTCGAATCACGTCACATGAAATGCACCCGGATCCTCAACATGTTCTTATTCAACATTTCGGGGTTTGGATTTGGGTCACATGAAATGCACACCCGTATTAAAAGAAAAAAGGTAAAACTAAAATATGCACCCGGATCGACTACTTATTTACACTGTTGAGAAAGGCGTGATATTCGTTAAGAAACGACGCATCTCGAAATCTAAGTATTTATATGTACATTTATGACGGCTATGTGATTAGTGTAACTATTGGGCGAGGCGTACCTTCGATTCAAATCTAAAGCGAACTACATCCCATTGTATCTTACTTAAGCGTTGATTCCAAATTACTTAAAAACTTGCTACGAACCACATCACATGAAATGCACCTGTGGTTCTTAACATGCTTTGTTTACTCTTGCCCAAAATTGGGGTCGGGTCACATGAAATGCACCCCCGACTCTTTTTAATCTAATTATGTCATTCCGCTGAGTAACGATTCCCTAGCTAATCGTGCTTTTAGCATAAGATCTAATGTTAACAGATTTGGAGATTACGCATACGACCAGAGAAGATTGAATAGAGATACAAAGACTAATTCAGGTTTACATGCTTATCTAACGACAATGTATCTTTGGCCTAGCTACGCTTTTCCATAACCAAGACTAACAATACAAGCTTAATTGGAGAATAACGGAATGTAATTGAACATAAGAGCTTTAGACGACTACATGTTTCAATAGACTTTATGCATAAGCTTCAAACTTCATTCTTTTCGAACCAAGGAACTACAATAACAGAGGTGTGTACCTGGAATGCGGAAGAACAAGGAAGAGTGAGCAATGGCAACGCAGCAACAGCAACAAGAACAGTAACAGCAACAGTAAACCAGTAACAACCAGTGAACCAAATAGCCACTCAATATACCAACCAACAACAACAAACAGTGGCAGCAATCGAACAAACTAACAGCAACCACAATTAACGAACCAGTGGTTAACTTGAGACCAACAGCAAACAAATAATGTCCAATGAATCAACCAACAGCAACACCACACAGCAACAACAACAATGAGTAAAGCAGCCACAATCACTTAAGCAGCACAACACTGGACCTACCACAGCCCTCAACCACTGATCCAGCTACAACAAATGCACACAACAACAACAACAAATGCCTAACAGCAACAACTCAACCCAGGCAGCAACAACTATAAACCAGCCAGCAACACTAACGACCAAGAACAGCAACACTACTGACCAAACAGTCTCAAATGAGCACCACAGCAACAACAACACTGTCTAACAGCAACAACACTAGACCAAGAACCCCAATACTGGACAAGCAACACCAAATGAACAAGAGTAGCAACAAAACGACCAAGTGCAGCAACAATGCTGACCAACAGCCTCAAACGAACACCACAGCAACAACAATGGCCAAACAACTCAACCACTGAAGCAAACAATCGAAGCAGTGACCACAAATCCTAAGAAACAGTAGCCTTTCTCTCTGTGTGACTGTTTTGTTTTTGCTCTCCAGATACTCTGTTATCACTGCCTATTTTTCTCTAGTTCTCTCAGTGTGTTTATCCTCTCCAAGTCTCCTCTCAAGTGTCTGTATGTATGCCTGAATCCCCCCTCTTTTAGTTTTGATGCCTATCTATTTATAACCAAAAACAAACCTAGGACATCCAGATTCTGCAGAACAGTCCCTTGCCCATCCCCCTTCTGTCCAACCCACTAAACTATGTCTAAGTATGGGGTGTTCATAATTAAAAATTGGTAATTGCAGGGCACTGGTGGGCTGCTCTGTTGTGACAGTGGACTCCACTGACTTGCCTCATGTGCAGGACACTAAATACTCTAAATGTTAACCCATGATTTCCTAGTCAACTAATTTGAACCATGATTTCAGTTTCAAACCAATCAAACAGTCCCATTCAATCCAGGAATGCTAATTACTGTATGGTAATTCAAATAACTCAACCTAGGTAATTAGAAGATGACATCTAATCCACTACAACACATAGCAATGATAACAGATTAATTGGCTAACAATGATTCTGAAATTTCAGCAATAATGACAAACAACTATTCGACGACGCTACTTGACGCGAACACGTATTTGACAACATTCGATTAACCGATTACGATATGTGTAATCGACAACCAAAATCCGATAAAACAGTGACCAACAGATTTTCGGACAGCATTTCATAAATCCAATAACTTGACGATATTAACAACGAATTGAATTCGACTAACAACTACATGTTATCGACAAAGAACAACAACTAACAGATCGACCAAATAAAAGGTCCCAAAGAGATGAGGAGAGAAATGAGAATGGCATCCGAATCTCAACGATATTGACAACAATTGAGAACTACTATAGGGCCGAGCATAATTAACAAAACAGAGAAGAAAACAAATACCTTGGAAGATAAGAGTGTTCGGCCGACTTGGGTTCGAAAAGAGTTGCGGTTGCATTTGAAGTCAAATAGACTTTAATTGGAATGTTTTCAAACGAAAACATTCCAATTAAAGTTTATTAACTTCAATTTCGTTCAATCTGCATGAAATCCCTAATTTCTCAATTCTAGGGTTCTTGGGCTCGGATTTGGGGTTCGAACGTTTCTAGCCGGATTCGAACCAAACCAAGTTTGGTTCGGTTACGAGGAAAGTCCGGAGAGCAATTGGTATGAATTTGGGATCAATCGGAGTTGGTTCGAGTTTAACTCGAATCTTCAAATGAAGATTCGAGAATTTCCTGATTGATTCGAGATTAGTGATTGCCGGATTCTTGTAGAAGGGGTTAAGGTTGTCGTGTGGTGTTATTTTGGTGGCCGGCGGCGTTGTTGCCGCCGGGTTTCCGTCGATGGGGTAGGGTGGCGGCTAGGGTTTTTTCTAGGGAGTAGAGGAGTGAAGGAGATGAGGGGTTTGTTTGGGAGAGTGACCGGGTAGGCTGGGGTTTGGGGGGCCTTTGGTTGTGTCAAAATGCCCGGATTAATTTAGGCCATTGGATGATTGAAATCCAATGGCCATGATCAATTCATTAAAGGATGGGTCGGTGCGGGTCGGACTTGGGTGGTGGGTGGATTGGGATGGATTTCAAGAGTTGGGCTTAGGGATTTAATTAAAATTGGCCCAATCCGAATTTCTCCTTTCTTTATTTATTTCTAATCTTTTTATATATTTTTTCTTTAATTTTCTCTAAAAATAAAAATTCAATCCTAAATTAATACTTGACCAAATTATCCTAAAGTACTAATTAACTCTAAATAATTATCACACATAATTAAATAACAATACAATCGCACAATTAGGACATCAAATGCTAAAAATGCAAAAAATACATATTTTTGTGATTTTCCATTTTTGTCAAATAAACTGGATTAGTTTTAATTGTAAATTAAATTCTAAGGATGCAAACGCAATATATTTTGTATTTTTCGTAATTTAAACAAACAAACACGCTTAGACATATACAAACAACTATCCAAAATGTCACGAAAAATCTAAAAAGAGCACACACGAAAAGATTATTTTACTTTTGAATTTTTGGGAGTAATTCTCATATAGGGCAAAAATCACGTGCTCACAGTTTCTACCCGATGTATAGAAGTAAACCCTGCACAGATCAAAGCCATTGAAGAAATACCAGGCATACTCACGAAAAAAAGGGAGGTGCAGTGGTTGACAGGTAGAATAGACTTTGGGGAGATTTATAAATCTTCGGAGAAAAGTTTTAAGTTCTTTTTAGTATTGAAAAAGAAAAAGTAATTTGAGTCGACTGGTAAATATGAACAAGCACTCAAAAATCTAAAAGCATACTTGTCAAGTCCACCGTTATTGGCTAAACTAAAGGATAGTGAAAGACTACTCATCTATCTCATTGTATCAGAAATGGTGGTAAATACAGTATTAATACGTGAAGACAAAGGTAAATAATTTCCAATTTATTATATTAGCGTATCTTTGCTGGATGCTGAAACTCGATATTCTCACTTAGAAAACTTACTTTAGCACTAATTATGGCATGTAGAAAGTTAAGACCTTACTTTCAATATCACCATATATCTGTAGTGACCGCTTAACTCTTGAGGAATATATTGCATAAGCAAGAACTGTTAGGTAGGTCAGCCAAATGTCCACAGAACTTAGTGAATATGATATTGTGTACCTACTAAGAACTATGCTAAAACCACAGGTTTTAGCAGTAGTTGTGGCAGACTTCAACCCAGGGATGGTTCTTGAAGCAGAAAAGGAACTATAGGTATTTACCATATCTAATCTGGGTACTTGGACCTTATTTATTGATGGCTTATCGAATGTTAAAGGAACAGATTTAGGCATTGTTCTAATTCCACCTTCATGAGAAACTATAAGGCATGCAATCAAGTGCCATCCCATTACTAACAATGAAGTAGAATACGAAGCTGTAATTGCAGGTCTAGAATTGGCACGAGAACTCGGAATAGAGCAAGTAATAATCAAAAGTGACTCGCAGCTTGTAGTTAATAAAATGCATCGAATTTATATAGCTTGAGAGGCAAAGATGCAGCAATATTTGGAAAAGACATGAGAATTAATCAGACAATTCCAATAGTAGAAAATCGTACAAATACCTAGGGAGGAAAATGCAAAAGCAGACGCGTTGGCTAATTTTGCATGTGTTGCAGAAGTAACAAATGAAGAAAATGCTACCATAATACATTTGTTTCATTTGGCACTCGAGCAGGATAGAAATGAGTTAAAATTTCAATAATTTAACTTGGGAATAGAGAAACGAGTTTGTTAATTTCCTAAAGTATGGGATTTGACCTGAAGACAAAAGGCTTAGTCACTTTGATGAAAAGCTGGCTATTATTGTTTGGTTCGGGTAACCTGTATCGAAAGATGTTCGAAGGTCCTTTAGTAAGATGTCTCGGACTTTCTTAAATATAATATGTGATGAGAGAAGTACATGAGGGACACTATGGAAATCATGCATGAGGAAGATCTTTGGTAAAAATATTAATTAGAGCAAGATATTATTGGCCAAAAAATGAAAGAAAAAACAGAAAGTTTTGTGGCCAAGTGTGACTAATTCCAACATAATGACAACAACACCCATCGCCTAGCGGAGCTATTACATCCGGTTATTTCACCATGGCCCTTTATGAAATGGGGCATAGATATTGTGGGTCCACTACCACGAGCCAAAGGAATGGTAAAATTTTTATTAATATTAACAAATTATTTTATCAAGTGGATTGAAGCAGGTGCCTTCAAATAGGTGCAGTAGAAAGAAGTAAGGGACTTTATTTGGCGAAACATAATATGCCGGTTCAGAGTTCCAAAAGAAGCCGTATGTGATAATGGCCCATAGTTCATTGGTGCAAAAATCACAGAATTCTTTTAGAGTTGGCAGAGTAAAAGGATAAATTATACACCCTACCATCATGTGGCTAATGAACAAGTCAAATCGACAAATACTGTTATTATTAATAACTTTAGGAAAAGATTAGAGGAGTCACAAGACAAGTGGCCGAAAGTGTTACTAGAAGTCCTATGGGCTTATCGAACGACAACAAAGACATGTACAAGAGAGACTATATTCTCACTTGTATATGGTGTTGAAGCCTTAGTTTCAGTTGAAATAGGTTAACCAAGTACAAATATACTAAAGCAACTGAAAAATCAAATGAGAAAGAGATGCAAATAAATTTAGATTTGCTTGGAAAAAGGAGAGAAGCGGCCTACTAAGGATAGAACTGTAGAAACAAATTATTGAATGATACTACAATCGAAAAGCTCATCTTAGATACTTCAAGATTGGGAAGTTCGTCCTCAAAAAGGGTTTTCAATCAAAAAATCGGTCAATTGAGGAAAGTTGAGTCCAAAATGGTAAGTACCCTACATGATTTGAGGAATTGCTGGAATGGGGGCGTATTAGGTAGAAATAATGGAAGGAAAAGTACTCCCATCGAATTAGAATATTGTTCATTTAAAGAAGTACTACTTCTAAGCAAAGGAAGAACACCCGACTAGATATCCTTCAATGATGGTTTTGTTTTGTTATTTTTTTATTACACTAATCGTTTTAGATGATAGGCATAAATCTAACCCTTGTCAAATGATGATATTAGACCCGAATGACATAAGAAATATGTATTATTCCCAATCTATGTTTCAACGTGTCATGATCCAAATCGATGGGCCACGACGGACACCCGGTATCTTACTCAACCGAGCACCGAGATAATGTATCTCTTATATTTTTTTTATCATAGTTAAATGAACCAGAGTAAATCATGAAGGAATATAAACTTATACATATGAAGTATGGGTCTATAAGACTGCATGATTGATTTTTTTTGTATACTCAAAACATAGGCCGACAAGGCCATACAAGTATTCATATTCCTAATTTATCTACAAGGATCTAAGAATACATAATATCATAAAGGCCGGGCTAGGGTCCCTCCATAGTAATCAATACATGTACAAATCATACTAACCAAAGAAGCAACTCCGGAGCAAATGGAGCGTACCAACACCTTCCACTAAGTTGATAGTTTACTTGGAGACCTCTTGACCTGTCTATCAGGACCTGCTGGCGTGAAACAAAACGTTCCCGAAAAAAAGGTACATCTGTACATATATGTATAGAGTATGCAAGGAATAAAAACCAATAACTAATAGATATGAGAGAAACATAAAGCAAAAGACTCAACATATATATATATCTGAATAACTCTGTGAATTATCTAATATTATAATGTCATTCATATGCGTACAAATATCATACCATGCGTACATATGTGTGTTCATAATATCATCAAGCCTCTAAGGGCATCCCATCATATTATCTCGGCCACTGTGGGCAAATCATCAATGTATACCAGTTGATCGGATAGTGGTACGTATATACTACCACAACATTTTTTCATATCCCATATAAGTATAATATACATATATACGCATATATAACATCATCTGGTCATGGTTCAATGTACATATATAAATGCATGAGATGCATAAGAAATGCGTTAATAAGATTTTCTCAGATTGCCATAAAAAATTAATATGCCTTTCGGATAGACTTGATCAAATACATATTTTCTGAGACCCATGAACAAAAGATATAATAATAGTTCACATAGGGAATCAATAATATAGACATCTGTAATATTTCTATGTATAAATTCATGTACGGAAATTGTGAATTTGTTCGTTTCATTTGTGTCATATGGAGCATGCCAAAAGAAAGAAGAAATAGCCTTAACACACCTGAGTCGATTCTCTTGACAATCCCTCTAACACACGTCTATTGCGAAAAATGTGTAACAATGGATCGAATTAGGGAAGTATTTGTATGATATTCTTGAGAAAGATTTCACCTATTCCTTAAAATTGCAAAACCTCACATTATATTATATTATATTATAATATCTGAAGTAAGCTATATAGCTCCACCCGTAGTAATTCCCTCATGTACAATATTGATGAGAATCTCTTAAAATGCTTAGCTTCTCCAACAATGATGTAATCAAATGTCTATAATTAGTTGGTCTTACTTCTGATCACCCTCCTAAGTCACAAATCATCCCCCAAAGCTGACCGAATCACCAAAAACTAAATTCGAGCCTTCTAACTCAATAGTCAATATCCGATTGACTTTTCCAAATCAAACCTTCCTTAAAGAGACTAAGTGTCTCAATCCCTACCAGAACTAATCCAAATCAACTCTAACACATCAAATACTGATAATAAAATAGGAAGAAGCATAAAATAGGGGCAATGGGGCGGCAACTCCTAAGACGACGGGTCGAGTCGTCACACCGGGTCGTGATAAGGGTTCACGGTGGACGAACCGTGACGGTGACATTTAAATTTATTTTCCACTTCCTGAACCGTTCTGGCTGATAAAATTGCCTGCGGAACTCGAGGGATGACTAATAGCATCATGAGCACGAGTCTCACTTTCAATTTGAATATGTGTACGAATTTTTTCTACAGCCATTTTATCCATTGAATGTAGGATTTTCTTTTTATAGTCATTCCAGGAGGAAGGCAATTTCAAAAGAATAGCATATATTTGAAGTACATCAGGAAATTTAACTTCAAGATCATTTAATTTTGATACTAATATTTTCAATTAATAAATATGATCCATTATAGGCTTGGTATCATATATTTTAAATTCAAAGTACTGTAGGGCTAGGAATTTGTCGATACCTTATTTTTCATCCTGGTTTACAGTTTGTAGAGTAGTCCAAATCTCCTTTGGTGGCTTCAGATTGCAGTAGAGATCATAGAGTTGTGTAACGACCCGACCGGTCGTTTTAGAAAATTACGCCCCTATCCCTAATTTAACTGTTTCCCCTAAGTTCATTTCTGCTATTGTGGGTTGCCGGGAGAGTCGGTTCCGAAAATTTGAGCATTTTGGGACACTTAGTCCCCAAATAAGAGCTTTGAAACTAGAAAATGGTCCATAGCCGGAACAGTGTTAAGACGATCTCGGAACGGAAATCCGATGGTTCCATTAGCTCCGTTAGGTGATTTCGGGGTTAGGAGCGCGTTCGGAATGTATTTTGGAGGTCCGTAGCTCAATTAGACTTGAAATGCCGAAGGTTGAAATTTTGGCGAATCCGATCGATAGGTGAGATTTTGATCCGGGGGTCGGAATGGAATTCCGACAATTTCTGTAGCTTCGTTATGTGATTTTGGATATGTCCGCAAATTTTCAGGTCATTCGGACGTTGTTTGGTCGGGTTTTTGATCAAATATGCAATTCGGAAAGTTTTAAGAAATTTAGGCTTGAATTCGATGTGAATTATGGATTTTGGTGTTGTTAGACGTGTTTTGATGATTAGAATAAGTTCGTATCATGTTTTGGAATAGGTTGGTGGTTTTCGTTGGGATCCCGGGGGTCTCGGGATGAATCCGGGGGTCAAATCGGGCTATTTCTTGCATTTTGGAAATGCTGTTAACTGCTGGTGTGTGCTGCAGACGAATGCTCTATGCGATCGCAATGGGCTAATGCGATCGCATAGAAGGTTTTGAGGGGCCAAGAATTTGTCCTATGCGATCGCGGGAATGGATATGCGATCGCATAGTTCTGGAAATTTGTTCTATGCGATCGCGGGAGGTATCATGCGATCGCATAGTTCTGGAAAGTTGTTCTCTGCGATCGCGTACAGTCCTATGCGATCGCATAGTGTATAGAGAAGAGGGGTCCCAGGTCCCGCTTTTGTTCTATGCGATCGCGGAGCAGGGCATGCGATCGCATAGGTATATTTTGGTGAGCATTGCGATCGCATTAAGGACTATGCGATCGCATAGAGTAGTTTGGCGAGGTCAAAATTTGTTCTATGCGATCGCAACAGGGATCATGCGATCGCATAGAGTAAAAATGTCTGGCAGTGACTTAAGTCCAGAAACATTTCAGCCGCGAACCATAAACCAAAAAACGCCATTTTTGAGCTCCAAGAGAGGGAATTGAAGGGGAAACGCCGGGATATCACCGGGAAATCATCGGGGGTAAGTTTCCTAACCTTAATTCGTTGGTTTATCATGAAATCCATGATTATTTCACTGAAATTGGAAGATTAAAGGTGGGTTTGAGCCCTAGGCCTAAATGTTAGAAAATCTTTGATTTGAACGGGCAAACGGAGTCCGATTTCGATAAATTTTATATGCACGGACTCGTATTGAGATAAGGAACCCGAATATATAATTTTCGTGATTTTTCGATAATTATACCGGAAGTCGGGTTTTGGCAACTTGTGGGTTTTGGTGAATTTTGCGTTAATTGATTGGGTAATGCCCAATTGGCCTATTTTGATGTGATTCTATTGATTTTTATCAGATTCTACACTTGTGGAGGCCGACATTCGTGGCAAGAGAGTTGTTTCTTAGCGGTTTTGTACCGGAATTGAGGTAAGTGGCTTGTCTAACCTCGTGTGGGGGACTTTCACCCCTAGGATATTATTGTGATACTTTAGATGCCTTGTACGCGAGGTGACGGGCGTGTACATGCGCTGGTTGTTGAACACATACTTTACTCAAAATGTTCAATGAGTGATATTCCTGTTCTTAGTTGTTAAATTCGATATTTCTACCCGGTAGTAGTTAGAAGAAGCATGATTAGATAGAATCTAATTGTCTAGTTGCTTAATTGACTTACTTGAGTTTTCTTGGCAATCGCTGGCGCTGTTCATCGGCGAAGTTATCATTAAGCATATTATATTTCTTTCTGTGTATTCCTTTACTTGCTGTGAATATGTGGACTACGGGTTCAATTTCCGAGATCCCGAGATTATTGAAATGTGGACTACGGGTTCGATTCCGAGATCCCGAGATTATTGAAATGTGGACTACGGGTTCGATTCCGAGATCCACGAGATTATTGAAATGTGGACTACGGGTTCGATTCCCGAGATCACGAGATTATTGAAATGTGGACTACGGGTTCGATTCCGAGATCCCGAGATTATTGAAATGTGGACTACGGGTTCGATTCCGAGATCACGAGATTATTGAAATGTGGACTACGGGTTCGATTCCGAGATCACGAGATTATTGAAATGTGGACTACGGGTTCGATTCCGAGATCCCGAGATTTATTGAAATATGGACTACGGGTTCGATTCCGAGATCCCGAGATTATTGGTAGGGACTGCGGGTTCGATTCCGGAGATCTCGAGTTATTGAGATATTATTGAGACATGGGCTGCGGGTTCGATTCCGGAGACCCAGAGGTACTGAGAATGGGACCGTGGGTTCAATTCCCACGGATCCTGGATTTGTTTATTTGAGTTGGTTATTTGTTGTTAGCTTAATTGTAGACGGTTGCAGTAATCATCATAATGTTGTTATTTCGGAAATTATTATCATTTAAATTGTTTATTTTGTTATCATCATTATATTATTATTTTCTCAGTAGGGCCCTGACCTACCTCGTCACTACTCCATCGAGGTTAGGCTTGGCACTTGCTGAGTACCGCCGTGGTGTACTCATGCTACTCTTCTGCACACTTTTGTTGTGCAGATCCAGGTACATCAGAGGAGGCTCGTGCTAGGTGATTTCCGCAGCTTTTCTGGAGACCTCGAGGTATGATCTGCTACGTCCGCAGATCCAGAGGCTTTCCTTCTATTCTAGTAGTACTAGTTGACATTTTTCTTCATTTCGTTGTTAGATACTCTTTACACATAGAGCCACGGTTGTATTTTCTCTTTTAGTCTGTGTTACCGTGGGGTTCCGGATCTTGGTAGTGTTTTATTCATTGTGTGATGGATGTATGTGCCAAGCGGCACGGATTACATATCTTTTATGCTATTTTTCCGCTTTTTCTTATTTAAGTATTTATAACTTGTATATTCCGCAACGTGTTAGGCTTACCTAGTCCTGGGGACTGGGTGCCATCACGACATGTTCACAATTGGTGAACTAGGGTCGTGACAAGTTGGTATCAAAGCTCTAGGTTCATAGGAGTCACGGGACACGGACCGGTTACTTAGAGTCTCGCTGATCGATACGGAGACGTCTGTATTTATCTACGAGGGGCTATGTAACCGTTTAGGAAACTCTTCATTTCTTTTGGATTCCTTGTCGTGCGACATTTTTGGCATCAAAAATCTAAACTACGGCTTTCTATTCTCTCACAGATGGTGAGGACACGAGCTAACCGCGATGATCAGGTACCCGCGCCCCCTGTTGCTGCCGTCAGAGGCCGGGGCCGAGGTAGAGGACGAGGACGCGCCCGAGGTGCAGCCACGGCACCATCGCGCGCTGCCGCTGAGGTGCCACCGGTAGACCGAGGTTGGAGCGCGGGCGCCGGTACACCGACTACAGCTGCTACTACTCGAGCACTACAGGAGACCCTGGCTCGGTTCATGAGCATGTATACCACTTTAGCCCGGGCGGGCTGCTTCCTCTTGTTGCGGCTACATCTCGGGCGGGGGAGGGGCCCGGACTCCCGCGGCCGTTACACCGGAGCAACGTGTGCCGGTGGGACAGGTTCCGGATGTTTTGGTTATGCCTCACTGCCGCGGCACGGCCGGAGGTGGACCGAGTGCCTGCGAGGACGAGCGGCGTAGATTGGAGAGGTTCGAAAATATGACCCTCCGGTGTTTAGTGGTTTGGCTTCGAATGATGCATTGGGTTTTCCGGAGGAGTGTCATCGTATTCTTCGTACTATGGGGATTGTGGAGACCGGCGGGGTTTCCTTCACTGCTTTTCGGTTTCGTGGGGCCGCTTATGATTGGTGGCGCACGTATGAGTTGGATAGTCCGGAGGAGTATGCTTCATTAACCTGGATGCAGTTTTCAGATCTGTTTTTGAGGGAGTTTGTTCCCCCAGAGCCTTAGGGATTCTTGGCGCTCGGAGTTTGAGCGGTTGCGACGGGGCTCCATGTCAGTATCGGAGTATGCTATCAGTTTCACCCGCCTAGCCGGGCATGCACCGGCTTTGGTAGCCACGGTTCGGGAGCGAGTGCGGAGATTTATTGAGGGCCCTTGTTCCGCCTATCCGATCCGGCATGGCCAGAGAGCTTGAGACAGATATATCTTATCAGCAGGCAGTTAGCATTGCCAAGAGGATCGAGAGTATGCTCCCTAGAGAGCGGAGAGAGAGAGAGAGGCCAAGAGGTCTCGTGAGTCGGGCCATTTCTCCGGTGCCCGCACTTCATCAGCCGGTCGTTTTGGCAGGGGTTATTCCGGTCGACCAGTTCACTCGGCATTGCCCGCAGCCGGTAGTACCCCAGGTCTTCCAGCACCTCAGGAGCCTTATTATGCTCCCCCAGTTTCCAGTGCACCTCCTGCGCGGGGTCCTTCCAGGGGTCAGACTAGTGGGGGTGAGGCCGGTCAGTCACAGCCACCGCGTCCTCCCAGAGCTTGTTTTGAGTGCGGGGATACTCGCCACCTGGTTAGGGAGTGCCCCAGGCGCAGGAGAGGAGCCCCTCATCAGTCATCACAGCATTCGCGTGGTTCTCGGGGCCGGCAAGGCTATCATTCCGGCCCCGGCCGCCACTCCACCTGCCCGGTCATCCGGGGGCGGGGGTCGGGGTTCCAGAGGCCGCCCTCGAGAGGGGGACGAGCCGGATTCTATGCTATTCCTGATCGCGGCGCGGCTGTTGCATCTGATGCTGTTATCACGGGTATTATTATGGTTAGTCACGGGGAGGCATCGGTTCTATTCGACCCTGGTTCCACTTTTTCATATGTGTCTTCTTATTTTGCTTCTCATCTGGGTGTGCCTCGGGATTCTTTGAGTGCCCCCGTTTATGTTTCCACTCCGGTGGGTGATTCTTTGGCTGTGGACCGCGTATATCGGTCGTGTTTGATTACCATTTGTGATTTTGAGACCAGAGCGTATCTATTGCTGCTTGGGATGGTCGATTTTGATATTATTCTGGGCATGGACTGGTTGTCGCCCCATTATGCTATTCTTGATTGTCACGCCAAGACCGTGACGCTGGCTATGCCAGGCATTCCACGTATTGAGTGGAGTGGTACTCTAGATCACACCCCTAGCCGTGTTATTTCTTTTCTCAGAGCTCAGCGTATGGTTGAGAAGGGGTGTGCTGCTTATCTAGCCTATGTGCGGGACGTCAGTATTGACACTCCCTCTATTGATTCTGTTCTTGTGGTACGTGACTTTGCTGATGTATTTCCAGCTGATCTCCCGGGCATGCCGCCCGACAGAGATATTGACTTTGCTATTGACTTGTTGCTGGGCACTCAGCCCATTTCTATTCCACCGTACCGTATGGCTCCTCCTGAGTTGAAGGAGTTGAAGGATCAGGTTACAGGAGTTATTAGGCAAGGGTTTTATTCGACCCAGTGTTTCGCCTTGGGGTGCTCCTGTATTGTTTGTAAAGAAAAAGGACGGTTCTATGCGTATGTGTATTGACTATCGTCAGCTGAATAAGGTTACAGTGAAGAACCGGTATCCTTTGCCCCGTATTGATGATTTATTTGACCAGTTACAGGGCGCACAGGTGTTTTCTAAGATTGATTTGCGCTCTGGGTATCACCAGTTGAAGATTCGGGAGCCAGATATCCCGAAGACTGCCTTCAGGACCCGGTATGGTCACTATGAGTTCCTCGTGATGTCTTTTGGGTTGACTAATGCCCCAGCAGCATTTATGCATTTGATGCACAGTGTGTTCAGGCCTTATCTGGACTCGTTCGTGATTGTCTTCATTGATGATATTATAGTATATTCTCGGAGCCGGGAAGAGCACGAGCAGCATTTGAGGATAGTGCTTCAGATCCTGAGGGAGAAGCAGCTTTATGCCAAGTTCTCTAAATGTGAATTTTGGCTGAGTTCTGTGGCATTTTTGGGCCACGTGGTGTCGAGTGATGGTATTCGAGTAGATCCGAGGAAGGTGGAGGCCGTGCAGAGTTGGCCCAGACCCTCCTCCGCTACTGAGATACGCAGTTTCCTTGGTTTGGCGGGCTATTACCGTCGTTTCGTAGAGGGGTTCTCTTCGATTGCAGCACCTATAACTAGATTGACCCAAAAGGGTGCCCCTTTTCGGTGGACAGACGAGTGTGAGGCGAGCTTTCAGAAGCTCAAGACAGCGTTGACTTCGGCCCCTATATTGATGTTGCCTACAGGTTCGGGGTCCTATACTGTATATTGTGATGCCTCACGAGTTGGACTCGGTGCGGTATTGATGCGGGACGGTAGGGTGATTGCCTACGCGTCGAGACAGCTGAAGGTGCATGAGAAGAATTATCCCATGTTCATGATCTGGAGCTAGCTTCCATTGTTCACACCTTGAAGATTTGGCGTCATTACTTGTATGGGGTTCCTTGTGAAATCTACACTGATCACCGGAGCTTGCAGCATTTGCTTAAGCAGAAGGACCTGAATATGCATTAGAGGAGATGGTTGGAGCTATCGAAGGACTATGATATTACTATTCTCTATCATCCGGGCAAGGCTAATGTAGTTGCTGATGCCTTGAGTCGTCGGGCAGAGAGTTTGGGGAGTTTGGCATATCTACCAGCTTCGGAGAGGCCTATGGCGATGGATGTTCAGGCTTTGGCCAGGCAGTTGGTAAGACTGGATCTTTCGGAGCCCAGCCGGGTTCTAGCTTGTGTGGTTTCTCGGTCTTCTCTATTTGACCGCATCAGGGAGCGTCAGTTCGACGACCCTCATTTGCTTGTCCTTCGGGATAGAGTTCGGCGTGGTGATGCTCGAGATGTTACCATCGGGGATGATGGAGTTATGAGGATGCAGGGGCGTATCTGTGTGCCCAATGTAGATGATCTTCGAGAGCTGATTCTAGCAGAGGCCCATAGTTCGCGGTATTCCATCCATCCGGGTGCCGCGAAGATGTATCAGGACTTGAAACAGCATTACTGGTGGAGGCGGATGAAGAGGGATATAGTTGATTATGTTTCTAGATGCCTCAACTGCCAGCAGGTGAAGTATGAGCATCAGCGTCCGGGTGGATTGATGCAGCAGATTGAGATTCCAGAGTGGAAATGGGAGCGCATCACCATGGACTTTGTATCTGGGCTTCCACGGACTATTAGGAAGTTTGATTCTATTTGGGTTATTGTGGATCGGCCGACCAAGTCCGCCCATTTTATACCGGTGAGCACTACTTATTCATCGGAGCGGCTGGCGGAGATCTATATCAAGGAGATAGTTCGGCTGCATGGTATTCCAGTTTCTATCATTTCAGATAGAGGCACTCAGTTCACTTCACGGTTCTGGAGAGCTGTACAGCAGGAGTTAGGTACTCGGGTGGAGCTGAGCACAGCATTTCACCCCCAGACCGATGGGCAGTCCGAGCGCACTATTCAGATTTTGGAGGATATGCTCCGTGCGTGTGTGATTGAGTTTGGAGGTTCGTGGGATCATTTCTTGCCACTGGCGGAGTTTGCTTATAACAACAGCTACCAATCTAGTATTCAGATGGCACCGTACGAGGCCCTATATGGTAGGAGGTGCAGGTCTCCCGTGGGTTGGTTCGAGCCGGGAGAGGCCAGGTTACTAGGTACTGATATGGTTCAGGAGGCTATGGACAAGGTCAAGGTGATTCAGGACAGACTTCGTGCGGCCCAGTCTAGACAGAAGAGTTATGCGGACAAGAAGGTTCGCGATGTGGCTTTTATGGTTGGTGAGCGGGTTCTGCTTCGAGTCTCGCCCATGAAGGGCGTTATGAGGTTTGGGAAGAAAGGGAAGCTGAGTCCTAGATTTATTGGCCCTTTTGAGATTTTGAGGCGTGTTGGGGAGGTTGCTTATGAGTTGGCCTTACCTCCCGGCCTAGCCGGAGTTCACCCCGTATTTCATGTCTCCATGCTCCGGAGATACCATGGTGACCCGTCGCACGTGTTGGATTTCACATCCGTTCAGCTAGACAAGGATCTGTCTTATGTTGAGGAGCCAGTAGCCATTCTAGACAGGCAAGTCAGAAAGCTAAGGTCAAAGAACATCGCTTCGGTAAAGGTTCGGTGGCGGGGCCAGCCGGTCGAGGAGGCGACTTGGGAGACCGAGCAGGATATGCGCAGCCAGTACCCTCATCTTTTCACTACTCCGGGTATGTTTTCTATGCTCGTTCGAGGACGAACGAATCTTTAAGTGTGGGAAGATGTAACGACCCGACCGGTCGTTTTAGAAAATTACGCCCCTATCCCTAATTTAGCTGTTCCCCTAAGTTCATTTCTGCTATTGTGGGTTGCCGGGAGAGTTGGTTCCGAAAATTTGAGCATTTTGGGACACTTAGTCCCCAAATAAGAGCTTTGAAACTAGAAAATGGTCCATAGCCGGAACAGTGTTAAGACGATCTCGGAACGGAAATCCGATGGTTCCATTAGCTCCGTTAGGTGATTTCGGGGTTAGGAGCGCGTTCGGAATGTATTTTGGAGGTCCGTAGCTCAATTAGACTTGAAATGCCGAAGGTTGAAATTTTGGCGAATCCGATCGATAGGTGAGATTTTGATCCGGGGGTCGGAATGGAATTCCGACAATTTCTGTAGCTTCGTTATGTGATTTTGGATATGTCCGCAAATTTTCAGGTCATTCGGACGTTGTTTGGTCGGGTTTTTGATCAAATATGCAATTCGGAAAGTTTTAAGAAATTTAGGCTTGAATTCGATGTGAATTATGGATTTTGGTGTTGTTAGACGTGTTTTGATGATTAGAATAAGTTCGTATCATGTTTTGGAATAGGTTGGTGGTTTTCGTTGGGATCCCGGGGGTCTCGGGATGAATCCGGGGGTCAAATCGGGCTATTTCTTGCATTTTGGAAATGCTGTTAACTGCTGGTGTGTGCTGCAGACGAATGCTCTATGCGATCGCAATGGGCTAATGCGATCGCATAGAAGGTTTTGAGGGGCCAAGAATTTGTCCTATGCGATCGCGGGAATGGATATGCGATCGCATAGTTCTGGAAATTTGTTCTATGCGATCGCGGGAGGTATCATGCGATCGCATAGTTCTGGAAAGTTGTTCTATGCGATCGCGTACAGTCCTATGCGATCGCATAGTGTATAGAGAGGAGGGGTCCCAGGTCCAGTTTTTGTTCTATGCGATCGCGGAGCAGGGCATGCGATCGCATAGTTATTTTTCGGTATGCATCGCGATCGCATTGTGGTCTATGCGATCGCATAGAGTAGTTTGGCGAGGGTCAAAATTTGTTCTATGCGATCGCAACAGGGGTCATGCGATCGCATAGAGTAAAAATGTCTGGCAGTGACTTAAGTCCAGAAACATTTCAGCCGCGACCCATAAATCAAAAACGCCATTTTTGAGCTCCAAGAGAGGGAATTGAAGGGGAAACGCTGGGATATCACCGGAAAATCATCGGGGGTAAGTTTCTTGACCTTAATTCGTTGGTTTATCATGAAATCCATGATTATTTCACCTGAAATTGGAAGATTAAAGGTGGGTTTGAGCCCTAGGCCTAAATGTTAGAAAATCTTTGATTTGAACGGGCAAACGGAGTCCGATTTCGATAAATTTTATATGCACGGACTCGTATTGAGATAAGGAACCCGAATATATAATTTTCGTGATTTTTCGATAATTGTACCGGAAGTCGGGTTTTGGCAACTTGTGGGTTTTGGTGAATTTTGCGTTAATTGATTGGGTAATGCCCAATTGGCCTATTTTGATGTGATTCTATTGATTTTTATCAGATTCTACACTTGTGGAGGCCGACATTCGTGGCAAGAGAGTTGTTTCTTAGCGGTTTTGTACCGGAATTGAGGTAAGTGGCTTGTCTAACCTCGTGTGGGGGACTTTCACCCCTAGGATATTATTGTGATACTTTAGATGCCTTGTACGCGAGGTGACGGGCGTGTACATGCGCTGGTTGTTGAACACATACTTTACTCAAAATGTTCAATGAGTGATATTCCTGTTCTTAGTTGTTAAATTCGATATTTCTACCCGGTAGTAGTTAGAAGAAGCATGATTAGATAGAATCTAATTGTCTAGTTGCTTAATTGACTTACTTGAGTTTTCTTGGCAATCGCTGGCGCTGTTCATCGGCGAAGTTATCATTAAGCATATTATATTTCTTTCTGTGTATTCCTTTACTTGCTGTGAATATGGACTACGGGTTCGATTCCCGAGATCCTGAGATTATTGAAATGTGGACTACGGGTTCGATTCCCGAGATCCCGAGATTATTGAAATGTGGACTACGGGTTCGATTCCCGAGATCCCGAGATTATTGAAATGTGGACTACGGGTTCGATTCCCGAGATCCCGAGATTATTGAAATGTGGACTACGGGTTCGATTCCCGAGATCCCGAGATTATTGAAATGTGGACTACGGGTTCGATTCCCGAGATCCCGAGATTATTGAAATGTGGACTACGGGTTCGATTCCGAGATCCCGAGATTATTGAAATGTGGACTACGGGTTCGATTCCCGAGATCCCGAGATTTATTGAAATATGGACTACGGGTTCGATTCCCGAGATCCCGAGATTATTGGTAGGGACTGCGGGTTCGATTCCGGAGATCCTGAGTTATTGAGATATTATTGAGACATGGGGTGCGGGTTCGATTCCCGGAGACCCAGAGGTACGAGAATGGGACTGTGGGTTCAATTCCCACAGATCCCGGATTTGTTTATTTGAGTTGGTTATTTGTTGTTAGCTTAATTGTAGACAGTTGCAGTAATCATCATAATGTTGTTATTTCGGAAATTATTATCATTTAAATTGTTTATTTTGTTATCATCATTATATTATTATTTTCTCAGTAGGGCCCTGACCTACCTCGTCACTACTCCATCGAGGTTAGGCTTGGCACTTACCGAGTACCGCCGTGGTGTACTCATGCTACTCTTCTGCACACTTTTGTTGTGCAGATCCAGGTACATCAGAGCAGGCTCGTGCTAGGTGATTTTCGCAGCTTTTCTGGAGACCTCGAGGTATGATCTGCTACGTCCGCGGATCCGGAGGCTTTCCTTCTATTCTAGTAGTACTAGTTGACATTTTTCTTCATTTCGTTGTTAGATACTCTTTACACATAGAGCCACAGTTGTATTTTCTCTTTTAGTCTGTATTACCGTGGGGTTCCGGATCTTGGTAGTGTTTTATTCATTGTGTGATGGATGTATGTGCCAAGCGGCACGGATTACATATCTTTTATGCTATTTTTCCGTTGTTTCTTATTTAAGTATTTATAATTTGTATATTCCGCAACGTGTTAGGCTTACCTAGTCCTGGGGACTGGGTGCCATCACGACATGTTCACAATTGGTGAACTAGGGTCGTGACAAGTTGATCTTTCAAGGCATTCAAAATATGACCGCCATACAACAGTTTATCATGTTTTCATTTCTTATTTTCTTCCTTGACTGCATAAGAATCTTCTACTATAGACTCAAGCATTGTAGGCAAGGCATAATAAAAAACATAGTAGATACTGAGAACAGACAACAAAAATATCATCTTGTCTCTCCAGCGGCTAAAGTTCGTACCATCACATGTTGGATGATTAAGCTAGCTACTCCTCTAAATATGCCACCTATATTTAAACTTTAAGAGTTGAATTTTATGACATTATATGCTGCCACGCAGAATTCCTTGGTCTTATCCAAGGTTCTTAATTAATCATCCACTAACTCTTAATTAACTTGTATATTTCTCCCATTAACTAATTATCTGCATAATTAAGAATTATCTCAAATTACTTAATATACTTGTCACCTTTAACATACCTTATACACCTTACTATCATGGTCATGTGGTACCTTGTATGGTACTAGTCTATAAGTACATGGTATTTTAGCTCGGGCCGTATTTTATTCCAAAATATCAAACTTTGATAATTTTTTTATATTTTCTTACCCTCTCAACTTCACGAGTTTACACATTACTTATTTGATATAGCATAATCTCAAAATAATTCCATTCCTGAACTTACGTTGATTAATTTACGACGAGACTTTAACGTACCAAAATGCGGAAACATCTCATTTTTGATCTTATATCAATTTACTTGTGGCGCACTTTTATGTATGAAAACATGGGGTGTAACATCATTCCCCCTTGGAACATTCATCCTCGAATATTGATTGATGCACTTATCATTCTCATAACCCATAGCTCTTTGGAATATTTTAGTATTCCTCTTTCTATCTAGGCAACTGTTATGTGAATGGGTCCCAAAGGTCAGGGCATTCTCCCATTTAAGCATCTTTCTCATCCCATGACTTGTAGTCGGAATCCTTCTAATCTCATAACTCTTTCTATTGTCTATCATGCAGCCTTTACGACTCTAACTTTATATGTGCGCCTATGTGACTCTTCTCTTTTCTTTCCTCCAGCTTTTAGTCAATATCTAGGCTTCATTTTGTGAACATATACAAAAATCACGTTGTCCCTCTGGGCGTCATTAGCTTTACTACATCTAAGTAGTTCGTAATATACCATAATTCTTACTTCAATTTATCATTAATGAGGTCTGCTACTAAACTCTGGGTTAGTCTTGTTGCTTATCATATATGCATAAAGCTAAATCCCTTACGCTTCTTCATTACTGTTCATCTTAAGACTGATGGCCCAATCTCATCTCGTACTTTGTAACTTTTACCCATCCATTGTTGATTCACTTTAATGTTATTCCAAAGTCTATCATTTGAAGACTTGAAACTTCTTACGTAATACATTGCCGCTAGGGACCATGTCTCATCGGGGACATCTAGAGTAATTAGACTGATCCACTTAGGGGCGATACTATACTTCCCTAACTGTATTTTATAGCATCCTAATGTGATTCACCTAAGTGGGTATTTTAATCCCTCAGAATTCATAAAATCCTCTTCAAATCATTACTCAATCGAAGGTCTAAACGTCATCCTTTATCTATCACAATTACACCTCTATTCTACTACCGATGCAACATTTTACCTCTTGTACCACTAGTCTTAGACTCATTCAAGTTCATTAAGTCTATACTGAGCTTTCTATAACTTAGAGAAACCATCAGCTTCCTTTTTTTTGCACGGGCTTAATCCCGAGACTCATCCATTTTTGTGACATTCGCACTTTCCCTTTTCTTAACCTTACTCATGTCTTTCTAAAACCTTATCGTTCAATAATACTTTAGATTGCGACCAATTTCCTTTTGCTTTTTTGGAATATCAAGTGAGACATCATATTGTCTATAACTCTTCTTTTACTCTTTCAACTAGATCCCTCGATACCTAAAAACCAAAGGCTGGAAGACATGCCACTAATGATTCTGCTATCCTCCTTGGATACAGAATCCCAACGCTTCTAACCCTCTACCTGAAGTGTGGATTATTCACAACATGTTGCATTGCGCGTAGCTTCTGGTCTTTGACATCAAAAAAGAAGGTTGTAATAACGAAAGGGCCAGGATCTCTAGTTCTGTTCTGGAATCAAAACAAAAAATCATTTGAGTATCCCATACATTGTTTACCTTTACCATATTTACCCAAAATATTGTATAACTACTTTTAGCTCTTTTATGACCTCCCTTCCACATAAGTATAATTCATACCCAAAACCCGAAGCTCTATTATAATACTTGCACCTCTGATGCATACACAATTCGTGAGAGCTTCATATTTATTTCTTATGAGGCTGGTATTCTTCTAATTGGTTTTATCATAGAGCCATCATAGATTATGGCTACAATAGTATTGTGACGACCCGAAGGATCATCACCTGTTTTCCTCATCTGTTCCGCGCTTTCGAGGCCTTGAAAACCTTATTTTATATTGCCTCGATTTACGTATGTAGTCCGGGCACGTAGCCGAAAATTTTTTGTGTAGAATATGTGAATTCTATGGAAAATTTGAAGAATTTTAACATTAATATTGATATAGTTGACTTCGGTGAACGGACTCGGACCCGAGATCGGACGATCCCGAAAGGTCCGTGGGAAAATATGAGACTCGGGCATGCGTCCGGAGTCGAATTCCGAGGCCTAGAGCCCAGGATATGAATTTTTCTGTTAAATTATTTTTTTGGAATTATTAAGGGAAATGGAAATGAAAATTGATTAAAATACCATGGTATCGGGCTCGTATTTTGGTTCCGACGTCCGGTACAAGTCTTATATATTATTTAAGTACTTCCTGCAAAGTTTGACGAAAATTGAGCGTCGTTTGATGTGTTATATTTATAAGAAGACACGACTATTGAGGTCATTATAAAGCGTTATAATGAAACCGACACTTCGTGACTAATGCGATTACAGGAGAATCCTAAAAAGGCTGCAGAATCGAAGAACCAGTCGTAAAAAGCCAAGTGGTATAATCATTAAATGAAAGTGATGAACGTCACATCTATTCCGAAAATGGTATGAATATATTCAAAAAAAATGGCGGCAAAGAATTCCTGCCATAAAAAACTTTCCACTTTCCCGATTCAGTAGAGAATATTCAAGAAAGTGAGGGGACTATTTGTATTGATAGTAAAAAAGAACTACACGTGGAATATTAGACTGCTGACATGGCATGACGCGCGAAATAATAATATAACGACACGTGGCAATCTTATTCCATAGAGAAAGAAAAGGTACGGGAAGAAATACCCACGAGAAGGGACTGAACCTAACAACTGTCAAGGAATGAATAAACAGTAAAAAGAAGAAAAGACACATAGACCGAAAGGAAATAAGGAAGGAGAATCAGAACAGATATAAGGCATTTATAGCAATAAATGTGTCAGTTGTAAGAATAAAAAATAATGGATACTCAATACCATTAATGTCTATAATAAGCTTAAATTATGGGAAAATCCGTTACTATTGTATATTTTGACAAAAAATTCTATTTGTAAGGACACATATGATACAAGATTGAAATATACACTTTATATTTCTGCTTTCTCGAAATTCTCTGCCTAGACTTTGCAATCAATTATTTCCTTATTTATTCTTGTTATTTTTCTTTGATATCGTTGAGAAAGTGAAGCAAAACTTGGTTATCAGTAATCCGTTTTTTTTTCTAAAATTAGACTTTGACCGAAAGATATATCTTTGATTATACAATTTTTTTGATATCCTATCAGGTGACATTAGAAGAAAATAATGATTAAGACTTCAAAACATGATTAAGCATAAGCGAGAGACAATATTCTTGGTTCCAGAGCTTCATAAGTGATTTTAAACGTTAGATAATTCTAGTGTTTAAATTTCCAAATAGGGAAAGCAGGGAGATAACAAACAAGTGAATTTTATGTTACTCTATAGTCCATCCGTACAAATATTTTGGCTTTATGAGGAAAACACTTTAAAATTACTAGAAAGGAGTCTTGGAAGGGGACAAACTGCTAATTTTAGAAAGTGCATCGCCAAAAAAAATTACGGAATAACGGGGGCAATAATGAGTACAGTTAAAGTATGTGCAAATTATGTGCCCATTTGGTACTTGTCACTTTTTTTTGGGAAAAAAACTTTATTATTTTAAAAAGAATTTATATTATATATAATGACAACGTAAATATTATTTTACTTTACCTCGGTTTAATCTACGACAATAAATTAACTAATTTTTTATTTAGTTATTGTAGTAAATATCATAAACATTTAATTATATTTTATTATATATGTGACTTCGACTATATAAATCACTAGCAGTTAAAGTTTTCTACAAGAATGGTATATCTGGTAAAATCAATTGGTTATTGATCAAAGGCTAGCCAAGATTTTAAGTTTATGGGTTTCAAATTTTAATTGTTTGAAGTTACCGAATTCTAAATTATCAGTTTATACATATTTAATGGCAATTTTAAGACAAATATTGGATTAAAATAAAAGCTACTAGATTCGGCCGAACCCGCTCCCGACACTCTAGCTCGCCCCGGCTAATGATAGTGCTTGTTGGTGAAAATACAATTACAGTTAAAAAATAAAATGATAAAATTATGAAATATCCCAAGGCTGAGGCGCGAATATCTCGGTCTCTTTAAGGAGATTCAAGCCCACTGCGGTAGCATCTTCACCTGTCCAACAACAATACTCCAGACTTGTCACCTTCAGGATACAACAGTCCGACAATACCGTAAAACTCGAACAAATTCTGGACAAGTTGTTGAGAAACTCTATTAAGATGAACACATTTATTCAACAAAAATAATATTCTCTTTTGTAGAGAATAAATTTGAGACATAGATTATGTCCTTCTTTTAACTATCATTTTCACTACATCAAGTTCACTTTTTTCAAATACACTACTATATTTTTTTACATACCAAACACAAGGAAGTAACACTACTATTTATAGGTATAGAATATCTTTCATGAGATAAATAATAAAGGTAATGGGATAATAAAATTGTAGAACATGGTTAATGATTACAAAAATTAATTTTTAATGGGTAACTAGCGATAGATCATGGGATTAGTGATTTCATGAGTTACCAAAATAATAATCACTTTCTTGTTAAATTATAAATATTTTTTATAATAAAAAATATACTTTTATATTATAATTTTAATATTAAAATGCACTAATATCAACAGTGCTTTAGGCCCTTGTTGTTCATGCATACTATTTTTAGGGAACATAACCTATATATGTTAAAAGCAAAGGCCATCTAGTTGCAAATTTCACTTTGCTAACCCCTTTGACTTCTTCCTTGCTTAGACAATCCTTTAATCATAAGATGTCCACAATACTTCAATCTCTTCGAGTGGCATTAAGATGATGGTCCAACTCCAAAATAGTCAAAAAGAGAATGGCAAATGAAAATGATAGATGATTTTGGAAGTCCATCACGACACTTTTACTTGTTCCACGTTATGGTCGTTGTCTAATGGGACGGGACGAAATTATCGGGATGAGACAGGATAAAAAGAACTTTACTCGGGACGAACGGGTTAGAATAAATAAGATGACCTGCTAGGACCATCCCATCCCACTAATAAACATGTTACGATGGGATGGGACGTGGGCCCTAAGTGGGCCTTTTTAAAAAAATTATTTAAATATTTAAGCTTGGCAATAATTACTTTTTTACAGATAGCAACAATTATTTTTTAAGTTTTTAAAATTTGCAACGACAATTTTTTTGACTTGTTTTAATAAATTTAAAACTTAATAATTTATATAAAGAACTAAGAAAAGAATTATAAAATATTGAAACAAAATACTTGTACAAAATATTTTTTGTAATTATTATACACTTACAATTTAATATAATCAGTAACTAACTAAGACAATTCATAAAAAAATTAAGGTTAAAGCCTTTTATTTTATTAATAAAATAACAACAACCCAGTAAAATTCGATCAATGGGGTCTGGAGAAGGTAGAGTATACACAGATCTTACCCCTACCTCAGAGGAGGTAGAGAGTCTGTTTTTCGTGACCTTCGGCTCAGAGACAATAAGACAACAAAAATCAAAAAATAATATCAGCAACGTGAGTGACAACAAATAAATGGAGAAACAGTAACACAAATATTATGCAAAAGTGTGAAACAAAACCTAAATCACTTTTTATTTTATTAATTAAAGTTTCAAATTTCACATACAAAAATTTGCCCAAATATTTGAAACATAATTGATTGTGAATATTGAGAGAAATATATATATAGAATGTAAGAGATTTGAGAGAGAATAATTAATTTTTGTGAGAAAAAATGAAGAAAGATCGGGGTATTTATAGTTAAAAATAGGTTAAAATTATAATTTAATAAACTTAGGGGTTAAATTAAAAATTTGAGAGGGGTAAGGGGGTAGGGGTGGTTTGGGAGGTAAGGGCTAAAAATGGCCATTTATAGCCATTGCAATCGACTAATTTTGAAAAAATGCTATTGGCCAACATTTAACTATCCCGCTGGTCGTTTCATGAGTTACAAATATATTTTCTTTATTTTTGCTCCCTTGTGTGTTTTTCTTGTATTTGATCATATCGTGTTGGTTGTGTTGTATTCGAAGTGGTCGTAAAGTGGAATGAGACACTTAGTCTCTAATTTAGGAGCTTAAATTGAAAAACTTCAACCGGATATTGACTTATGAGTGAAAGATCTCGGATGTGAATTTTGATGGTTCAGATAGCTTCGTTAGGTGATTTCGGACTTAGAAGCGTGTATAGAATGTAATTTGGAGGTCCGAGGTAGATTTAGGCTTGAATTGGCGAAAATGAAAATTTGATTTTCGGTCGATAGTGAAAATCTTGATATCGGATTCAGAATGAAATTCCAAAAATTTGAGTAGGTCCATTGCGTCATTTGCGGCGTGTGTCCAAAATTTCTGGTCATTCATATAAGGTTTGATAGGTTTTTGCATCGTTTGCGGAATTAGGAAGTTTGGGAATCCTTAGGCTTGAATCCGGGGCTGTTTTGGTGTTTCGATATTGTTTTGAGTTTTTCGAAGGTTTGTATAAGTTTGTATGATGTTATGTGACTCGTTGGTATTATTGGTTAGGGCCTCGGGATGAATTTGAAAGGTTATCGAAAAGATTGGTCTTGATTTTGAGTAGCTAAAGTTGCTACTTCTCTCATATTCGCACCTACGGATAGGGGACCGCAGGTGCGTGACCATGGCCACACATGCGAAAGATTGGAAGCTGACACAAGGCCGCAAGTGCATACTAAGGACCGCAGACGCGGGACCGCAGATGCGCGTGAAGAGCCGCAGAAGCGAAATTATGAGATTTATGTGGAAACCGCTGCGATGGATTTTCCGCATGTGCGGCATCGCAGAAGCGACTTGGAGACTGCATGTGCGAAAGTCGCAGGGCAGAAACTATATAAGCATTACTTCACGAATTTCAGTATTTTATCCACCATTTTTTGTCGAGTTGGAGCTTGGGGAATGCGATTTTAAGGGAGAATTTAAGTATTGTAAGTGAGATAAGCTACTTGAACCTTTTATCTTGAGTTTGTGGCAATCATTTCATTGTTTAATTAATCATGTTTTTAGTTGGAAAATTAGGAAAGAAATTAGGAGATTAGGGCTTGAAATTTGAGAATTTAAATTGGTTATTGGAGGGGCCATTTGAAGTCCGATTTTCATGTTTTTAGTAGGCATAGACTTATGAGGGGACATGGATTCTAGTAATATAATTTTTATCGGATTCCAAAACGTGGGCCCACGAGTTGATTTTGGCAAATTTCGGGAATTTTGATTAAATTTGACAATTTTCGCGTGGGCTTTGTTCCTTTGGCTTGTATTGATGTTATGATTCTGATTTTGGTTAGATTTGGGGCGATTTGAGGCCGAGTTAAGAGGCAGGGCATTGCGAAGTATATTTTCGCCCGGTTCAAGGTAAGTAAAGGTTGTAAATCTAGACCTGAGGGCATGAAACTCCAAAATTTTGTATTATTTTGATAAATGAGGTGACACACATGCTAGGTGACGGGTGTGTGGGCCTGCAACCATAGGGATTGTGACTTGGTCCGTCTCCTGGCAACTGTAGAGTTGCAAGTATTCTATAAACTCTATATGATATCTATATGTTTTAGAAATGATCCTGTTAACTTGGGCTAAAATGCATGTTTGGAGCTTTGTGCCGTACTGTTGGACCTTCAGGGTCATTTTACTGTTATCCTCACATTATTTTTGATAGAAAGCATTATCATCAGTAACGGTGTATACCTCTTTATCGTTAAAGCTTGTTCCTCACTCTATTTTTAATATTTATGAAAGTATTTTGGGTTGAATTTCCTGAGTTTGTACTGAGATGCCCGAGTGGTTTGTGAGGTTGAGGAGTGAGTGAGTGAGGCTGAGGGCCAGATTGCGAAGATAATTATGGATCGGGCTGCACGTCGTAGCGCTCTCTCTCTCTCTCTCACATATATATATATATATATATATATATATATATATATATATATATATATATATATATATATATATATGTAGTGATACGTTGCCCGGGGGATTGTTTTTATGGGAAAAACACTATTTTCAGTTTTCTTTTTACTAAGCCTCTAATGAGAAATGTTGAATAATTACTTTAACGACTTTTCATTAAAACTGGAGTTTTTACTGGATGTTCAAAATTTATCTACTGATTTGATCACGTTATTCCCTTCGAGATTTCTATGTTATGACATGTTTATGATCTTAAATGCTCGGCACTGCACTCTCCATTTATTTTTAATTGTTACTTACTCAGTTGGCGTGTTCAAGTGAGAGCAGATCTTTGTCTTCAGAGTATTTTTCCGGAGATAGCAAGGTAGCTGCACGGCGTCCGCAGCCCTGCTTTTCACCTTCCCTTCTTTTAGTACTGTATATGTCCGTCTTATCTGGTATTGAGTAAACAGTATCGGACTATATTTTAGTATCTCATGACTAGTGACACCGGGATCAGGCAGTGTTGGATGTTTTGTGTAATTGTTTTTCGCTCATTTTGATATATTTAAACGAAGGATTTGTGATCATACATGTTTAGAAAAATAAATTTACAAAAGACCTTTATGTTACCAGTATTGAATCGACTGGCCTAGTACTGTGATATGCGCCATCACGACCGGGGTGGTTTGGGCTCGTGTCACAACGACTCGTTTTTTAAAACAAAACAATATCACGCGGGCTGGCTAGACGAGATGGAACCTTAACGGGCCAGCCAACCGAGACAAAATGGATAGCCCGTCCCTTCCTATGTCTTGTCTCAATAGGCCCAGTCCGTTTAACATTTAGTCGGCCAGGACAGGAGGGAACCAAGACCGGGATGGAGCAGGCTGATCGTCCCGTTGCACAACCATATTCCACATATTGAACGAATTTTCAAGTGGAAACTTGTGAATATTTAAGTAAAGGAGTTTAAACAACATGATGCAGCTGAACTTTGTTGCATGGGACAATGCTAAGGGATCATTTGGTAGGGAAACAAGTTATTCCAGAACTATTATAGCAGAGATTAAATAGGGATAAAATTCATTAGTGAATATTGATAATTGGTGAATTTGACTATATTTATGCCCTAAATAATTATACTTTATTGTTGTTTTGATATTGTTTATGATGACAAAATGCTCTTATTAGTGTTTTTAGTGTGTTATAGTTACACATGAGCTAAGGAAGACTAAAGGAGCAGTTTTGGAGTCATAAGATGGTGAAAAAGGCCAAGTGTGGAACAGGTTAAGAGTTTGTGCTGAAAACAGCTTGAAGATTCTGAAGTACTGTTTGGCCGCGGTTCCACCGCGACCGCGGCAGAACCGCGGCAGAAGGGGCCTGCAAAACTTCTGAAGTATCAGAGAATTTGATCCACCGCGGTCGAACCGCGGTGGAAGCAGGGATTTTTAAGGCTAAAAGTGTCAAAACGCAAGTTGTGTTACCTAAACCCTATATATAATGTTAGGATTCGCCCAAAGGAGGCAAATATTGTATTATTGACTACTTTTGCAAGCAAACTAGTAAGAGAGAACTCTCTCAACATCTTTCTTTCATTTACATTGAATCTTTGACTATGAATTCAATTATCTATCTTGTTTCTTTGATAATGAGTAGCTAAATCTTTATCTAAGGTTTTGATGCAACCTATTGAGTGATGAACTTCTGGGTTATGTGATTATAAATTGTTAACTAGAATTCTATTTGTTCAACTTCGTTCTTGTTGTAGTTAATTGATAGGATCCTCAATTAGCCGTGCCTATTTAGTGTGCATAGCTTGGAAAATAGTGCATATTTAGGTAATTGTTGAACAACACCACACCTAGATTATTGGAGGAATCTATAATTGTAGGTGTAAAGGTGTGGTTAGGAATAACGAAACCTTGGGTGCAATCTAAAGTGAACTGTGCAAATTAAAGCTATCTAGGGTAGCTCGGAAGAGTGCAATAGTAAATTATTGTAGTTGCTCGGGAGAGAATTACGGTAAAAATAGCGTTCATGATTGATAGAATAATATTGACAATTTGTATGAGCAAAAACAGAAGGGATTCCATCAATAGGGGAAATCAATACCTTAGTTTTGCTCCCTATTCTTTACATCACATTCAAGTATTTTCTTCAAGTCTTTAGTTTCTTGCAAAAGTTAGTTAGTAGAAATCATCCACAAATATATATTCAAAAGTTTGGGAAGCCGATTCAAGAGTATTATTGGGTTTTGGAAGTTGCAATTGATATGTTAATTCTCTATGGGATCGACTCTGGACATAATAGACCGGATTATATTGATAGCGACCGTTGTTTGGGCGTGAATCAAATATATTTTTGTTGAGAGGTGTTTGGTACATTTAAAAATGAAATATATGAGGTAGAATATAGAATATATGTTTGGTGTTTACTAGATAGGTTGAGACAGACTTTTATTTCGAATTTTAAGCTGGATTTTTTTAAAGGACTTAAGGGGAAGAGCCTTGAAAAAAGAGCATTTTTATCATTATAATATTTTATTTCAGAATTAAATAATCCCGATATTATTATCCTACTCTTAATGTGGGATAAATTTGTAGTACAAAAAAAAAAACGTTAAGTATTACGTCGTTGTTCAAGCCCTAAGTAGACACATGAATTTTTTTAAAAAGTAAACTCAAGGTCTATAACACATAAATGTCATATTGGAAAGGTCATATGTTCGTCTATAACAGAGGAGAAGTAAACTGGAATAAATCATAAATATTAAAGAGAAGAATACGAACATACTCGCATATGACCTAATTTTAAATAATCATATCTCTCAATTTATATGATTTTGAGTTATGACTTATATATCAAATGAATCTCTCTGAGTTTAGCTTCACGAGAATCAAATCGCTTGTCAATTTGATGCTCTAACAAGAAGTTATGATATTTTTACTCAAGAGTACCAAAAAAATTTGATTCTAAGAAATTGCACTAGCGCGGTTCACTCCACAGCGCCAGAAGCAGCGCGACAAGCCAAAATGATCCAAAAAAGTCAAAAAATTAGGTCTCTAATAATCCTCTTAGAGCAATGCCACGCGCGGCTCGGTAGGCCAAAATTTGGTTTGTTTGACTTTAATATAACTAAAATAAATGGATACTTTGGGGAAAGAGAAACCTAGTTATTTCTATCTGTTCTGAAAATGTTTTTTAGCGTAAGAATGACCTAGGGCTTTCTCAATCCATCCAAGGTAAGTTCACTACCATAAATTCAAGTTTAAAGCTCTAGAGTAGCATTGTTTAACACTAGAATTTCTAAAATCCTTGATTCTCCGCAAAAATCCAAAGGATTTTTCAAGAACCCAAGACCTAGCTAAGGTTTCCAAAAGCAACATCTAAGATAATTTTTGTGCTCTCTACCATCAAGATTAGACACTTTATAACGCATTATATTGTTTGAGTAATCGAAATGATAAAGGGCCGACCCAGTTCAATACCCACTTCGTGGGTGTCTGGGGAAGGGAATACTCTAGGCAGCCTTCCCCCTGCTTTGCAGAGAGGCTGATTCGAACCCGCGACCTGACACACCACGGCAAGCAAGCTTACCGCTGAGCCAAGCCGGCCCTTCGTAATCGAAATGATAGATTTTATGGGTATAAACCTAGCTAGTTATAATATTATGGCCAAGTAGAGTCGGATCTGGTGAATTTGGATTGAAGTTAATGGTTGGACTAATGGTATAATTCTTATGTTTAGATAACTATTTATGCGATTTCTGCCGGAATTACTAATGCTCTTTTGTTTTTGTTTTTGTTGTTGCTTTCCCTTTCCTTTTCTAAGCCGAGGGTCGATTGGAAACAGTCTCTCTACCCTTTGGGTAGGGGTAAGGCTTGTCTACATATTACCCTCCCCAGACCCCACCTTGTGGGACTATACTGGGTAGTTGTTGTTGTTGTTGTTGGTTGGGCTAATGATTCTAATCCCCCTATTGCAGATATTGAGGAGTTTAACCACGCGAATTTGTTGGTAGAGTTCTTGACAGTCGATTGCAATAAGCTGAGTTTACTGTCCCAAATAGCTAAATCAAGGGTCCGATGAGAGAATAATTGATAAAAAAAATTATTTGATAAAAAGTGACTGATATAAATGCTTATAATGTTTGTTGAAAACCTATATTGCTTAAATGCTATGAATCTATCATTAGTTCATGATACAAATTATCTTATAAAAATATAATTTCCTTGCATTATAACTCAGAAGCTCATAATATCAGAAGTAATTGAATCACTTGTTTGGTTAATGGTTATTATACCATTACTTATATTTATTTCAATGCGAATTTAATATATGTGCCCACATACGAAACGATAAAATATTTTAGTGGATATCCTATCCACGTGGGCCTAGTAAGCGTAAGCTAATTTAATGAACACTTTATCCATAATTTTGCATTTAATTTTGGGATATTATCGTTAAAATTTTATGGTATAGCTAGTTTTCATGCTTGTCAATGAAAAATAGTCACTATTTTACTGTAACAGGGATCGGTCCTGTATAATATACGGGAATTCTTGTGCAGTTGTGTACAAACTCCAGTATATTATGCTGGACCGATATACTTTGCTAACTCCTGTAAAAATTTCCGGGAGACTGGAGCACTAGTGCGCTAAACTCCAGTATATTATACTGGACAATTATACTGCTGGAACTCCCGTAAAATTTGCAGGAGTTCCAGCATATATTATTATGCTTGAACTCCAGTAAAATTTGCGGGCATATTTTTCCAGATTTTGAACAGTGTTTTCGCTCAGATTAAAGTGGCTAAATTTTGATAACTTTTGAAACTAGGCTATTTTTCAAGATCAGTGGTAAATCTAACTATTTTTGAATTTTTTCTGATATTATCCCATATTCCACCTACCAAACGATACCTAAGGGCAATTAGGCCACCTACTAAATAGGTCCAATGACTGCTAGTTCCATATGTTTTTGAAAAGGAGTCCTTAAACGGGGCTGATATCAATACAGCTGCACACTCCAATACGTTGAAGTATTTGTTAAGGATGCAGAATAAAGTATAAGAGATTTTGTACGCTTTATAGGAAGTGGCTTGTCACAAACATCACATGGAATCAAATGATGAAATGTATCATAGTATTTACATTTTTGTCTAGACATAATATTTGGACCTCAAAGTGAAGAATACTCGAGCAGAAAATAGGAAAATTCTCCTGCTACTTTTATGACTAGTCTGCTTTGTGTTTCTGCACACTCACTTTGATATATCACCAAAAAATGCATTAAGCTGTCGACCAACTAATTATCTCAAAACATAGGGTAAACTGTTGGTTATTACTATCGGATCCAGAATTTAAAAGTTGCGAGTGCACTATAACATTACCTTAACAATATTTATAGGCAGTAGGGTCACGACGGAAATAAATACTCGATGGCTTTAGGCGGACTAATAACTAGTGGTTGCATATGAGCTTTGAAAATTAAGGAAGAAGTTTTTTGTGTGGAGAGAGATATTGTAGAAGAAGTTTTTTGATGTAGGGATTTAACTAAAAGTAAAAGGGGTGGGTTCATTGAAAAAAACTAAATCAAATAGACTATAGTAGACGTGTTGAAATTCTCTCAAAGAGAGAGAAAATGTTACTAGTAGGCCTGTTGGCGTTGAAATTTTCAAATGAGACCCAATCAAAAATATTATTTTTATTGTTGAACGTGAGATAAGAACTTAGGTCTTGAAGAAGCCAATTACTCCACAAACCAACTCTTCTATCCAAACTTTGTGACTAAGGGTACAACATAATATATTTATAGTAGTCCTTCTTGTATTAACTTATATATATAGAATATATATACGATATTTTTACCTAGGCCAACGAGTGTCCGCGCCCCCACCTCCAAGCGTAGGTCTGCCCTGATTACTAGTCACCCAATAAAATAAGGCATTTGTGATGTCGTGAACACAATTCATGGGGATCCACATGATAGAGCATCGAGTTAATTGATTTTATGACTTTGTACAAACTTATTTTAAATTTTATAATCCTACATCTTTTTTTGCACATACGAAATTTTAAAAAATATTTTTTTTTATATTTAAATATTGTAAAAGGAAAATGATATACAAATAATACGAGCGAGATAGAAGAGAACATCATTAATTGTGGAGTTCATAGTGAAAACCCAAGAATAGATAAGTGATGAATTGAATGAAATTTTTATGTTTCAACTAGCTAACTTAGCATTTAACTTATATATATTGACATGAATAAAATACTTACATTATCATTGTAATTTGTAACTTAATATATCGTAGCAAGTTATATGTCATAAAATCCAAAATAGGTCAGCCAGCGTAACACTAACGAGGCTACACTAATAACATGTGTTTGTCTCTCATTTTTTAGTAAAATGCTGAAATATTGTTATTGGATCAGATTCATTCATAAGATGTGTTAATAAACTTCATTATTAGCTAGTCCACCATTATGGCCGTTGAATGAGATGATCTTTTCACCAAGATATGACTATTTAGGGTTTGCAATGAGAACAAATCGTCTATATCTTAGAAGAGAACTTGACGTTGTGGACAAAGGGAGTTAAGTTCACTGAAGATTTCAAACATTCGTTGAATCATGTAGGCGTAGCATATCCAGAATTTAAGGTATACTGGTTCAACCTCTAAGGTTTAGTATAGAATTATTTATACTTTTAAAGTTATTAGTTCATGAATATTATTTATTAATATTTTTATAAATTTTTATACATAAATTTATAATTCGAGTTAAAAATACTGAGTTCAGATTAACCTCGTATTCGTATGCTGCATCCACCCCGGAATTTTGCAGGGAAAAACCAATAAGTTTTCTAAATTAATGTTCATTTCCTTCCAATTTAACACTATGTGGTACCGGTTGATTTAACACTGAGTTTGAGAATAAATAATTTATTTTGTCTAAATTTTTTTAAAAAATAATATTATTTTAAAATATGACAAGACGATATTTCCTTTTGAATAAAATAAAAAAGGAAAGAGTTGAATACTACTCCTTTCGGTCCAAAATAAGTGATTTTTTGGATGTTTTCACACATATTAAGAAAGTCACCTTTTAGCATTAATTAGCAAATGAATTGACCATTTTAACCTTACTATCTCACATAAATACCCCTAACACTATTTACTTCAAGGACAATGTAGGAAAAACATTATTAAGCCATTCTTGAAATCCGAAAAAATCACTTATTTTGGACCACAAAAAAAAACCCAAAAAATCACTTATTTTGGACTGGAGGGAGTACTGGAGATACCAAATTTGATGTGACAAGACAATGCAAGCAAGGAAATGACAAATGCAAATGACATATTTGAGTGACCTCTCTCATTACTCTGTCAGAATATAATTCCTACCAAATTTTGGGATTCCTTTTAGCACTGTCAAATTTGACAATGGCTATCAGACGTACAATGAACACCTCAACTTTCTATCATGAGTCTCCCCTCAGTTGTAATTCACTAACTACGTATAACTGAGTTTACTGATCAGTTCAGTGTTCCGATCCCTTTTTCTTCTTCCTTTCCCCCCTCTTTATCTCTGTTTTTTGTTTACCTTGGAAGATTTAACTCCCGTTATGGCTGTGGCGCTGACTTCAATGTTTCACTTACACCACTTAACTTTATATCAATTCCTACCGTCTTTTACATTTCCATACTTATTGTTGGAATCGAAATTATCAGAGTATTAGATACAAAGAAAAATATACTATTATAAACATAAAAATATGATGTCACGATCCAAAATCAATTGTCGTGATAGCACCTATCGTGAAATTAGGTCAGCCTCAACACAACTATACTCTAACACAACAACAACAAGTTTGAAAATATTAACGGAAGTATTTAACAATTAAAAAAAACTTTTTGAAACATAAAAAATGCCAATATACGAGACAATCCAGCCCAAAATCGGGGTGTCACTATGAACATGAGCGTCTTGATCAGATTATAGTCCACTACAGTGTCTAGAGAAATAAAATGAAAATACGACAAAAGACCAGCGAACGCTATGTAGCTACTTCGATTGTCTCCAAACTCTAGAACCTCAATCAGCAATCGCCGCTACGACCAATATCGTCTGGATCTGCACACAAGTTGCAGGGAGTAACGTGAGTACACCAACTCAGTAAGTAACAAGTCCAAACATTGGACTAAAAGGTAGTGACAAACTCAATCACAACAGATATAACAGAAATAAATGTGCAGAAATGAAGGCATGCTTTCAAGTTAAATAGACATCTCAAGGCAATAAAGTAAATACATATCTAATCAATGTAAGGTATACAACTCAGCTATCTCTACATGCCAATGCACAGACTGTATGAGATGTACCATGTGCTCCCACACTCAAGTGCTCAACCACTCGGTACAGTATATGTCACGACCCCAAATCTGGTCGTGATGGCGCCCAACACATTGCTAAGCCAGCCTGACCAATCAATAACAATAACGGAGCTAGAAGCTCTCTTTAGCCCATTTAAGCATATCAAATCACGAAGCAATAGCGATACATATAACGAAAACGGGGAACCAAGTCCCATAATACATCAACTCCCATAGACCGAAGGGTCAAGAGTCATGAGCCTCTACTGAACATGAGTGTATAAAGGTTTACAAGATACCAAGTGCGGAAAGAAAAGTCAATACAAAATCAAGACAGTAAGAAGGAATATAGGGTCCTGCGGACTCTGCAGCTACCTCGAATATCCACAAACGTCGCCTCGCACGGCTACTGGATCACTGCTGAGAGGTACCTGGATCTGCACACAAGGTGCAGGGAGTAAAATGAGTACTGCCAGACTCGGTGGTAATAAACAAGGGTAAGACAGCGCAGATAAGAAATCCGCAATAAAGCACTATGTAAAACTATAATCAGCTACCCTGTCATAGAATCAATATTCACTGTACCTGTACCAACAAGTACCAGCAAAACAATATAACAACTATCAGATGTAGCTAAATTGCAATGCAATGCATGATATGACCGCTACGACACATAGCCCGATCCAATTTGGGTACTCGTGCTCACTGTGGGGGTTCGGACTCGGAGGGGCTCCTACAACCCAAGCACAATATCACTGCGGCGTGCAGTCCGATCCAATATATATACCGCTGCAGTGCGCAGCCCGATCCACTACCAGTCAGCTAATATGCAAATACAGCCTCGCAGGCTCAAAAGTAGTTTTGAAAACATCTTTTATCATTTTTCAGTTGGAAAACAGTAATACCAAGTTCCAGAGATTGGAAATAGCATGATAACAGAAATAGCTACGGATTGGTAGTAACTAGCATGTCAATATGATAAGACAATAATAACGATCCTCGCGGGATCCAATAACTGGCTCACGGCCCATAAGTATACTCAACCGCCCAAGAAGGGGGTTCCTCAGCTCAAGAGTGGCCATTATCACAATATATAATATGCAACCATCCGAGAAGGAGGTTCGACGGCTCAAGAATAGCCTAATATCATAACAGAGTATCAACAAGTCGGACTAAGCCATAGTCCCCAATCACAATCGACCCCGCACTCACATGAGAGTACGTGTCTCGCCGCTATACAGCGTCACAAAGTGGTATACCGGGGTTTCGAACCCGCTGGTCATCACCCACATCTATTACTCACCTCAATACGGCGCGATGACTACTCCGCAATGCCCTTGCCACGAGAATCAAGCTCCGCACGCGTAGAATCTGATCAAATACGGTAGAAACACAACAAATTAGGCCAATGGGACGACACCCAATCAAAACAACTCAATTTACATCAAAATTCCCAAAGTTGTCAAAACCCGACTTTCGGTACGCTTGTCGAAAAATTACAAAAGTCACACATTCGGAACCCTCATCTCGATACGAGTCTAGGCATATAAAATTTACCAAAATCGGACTCCATTTGCCCACTCAAATCGGTGTTTTTCTTCAATTTAGGCCTAGGGCTCAAACCCACCTTTAATCTTTAATTTACATGGATTTAACCAAGGATTTCATGTTAAAATGATGTAATTAAGCCACAAAACTTACCTCCAACGAAACCCCGATGATTTCCCAGCAATCTCCCGTCAATTTCTTCTCTTGGAACTCAAAAATGGGGGTTTTGGGTATTAAACCCGCGACTGGTCTGTTCTGAACTTAAACTCACTGCCGGAGACCCTTCTTCTACGCGTTCGCGACGCCTCTCACGCGTCCGCGAAGCTCTGCCGAAAATACCCTTCGCGAACGCGACACGCCATACGCGTTCGCGATGCACATTTTTATCAGCCATCCAGAGATCCTTCTTCGCAATCGCGGCCTAAACCCACGCGAACGCGATGCGTCCTAACTCCCTCATACGCGAACGCGACCTTCGCTCACGCGTCCGCGAAGCTTCCCAGCCTTTCCAATACGCGAACGCGATACCCCCCTCGCGAACGCGATGCCCGCTGAACTTGGCCTACGCGAACGCGGGCCGTGCCCTCGCGAACGCGAAGGCCAAATCACTGCCCAGTGATCTGCAGATTACAACAGGTCTTTTCTTGCTTCCAAATGCCGGATGATGGTCCGGATTCACCCCGAGGCCCCCGGGACCCCAACGAAAACCACCAACATACCCCAAAACACGATACGAACTTGTTCCAATCATAAAAACACCATCATAAACATCAAAATCACCAATTACCCACGGATTCAAGCCTAAATTTCTTCAAAACTTCCGAATTACACATTCTATCAAAAACCCGACCAAATGACGTCCGAATGACTTGAAATTTTGCGGACATATCCAAAATCACATAACGAAGCTACAGGAATTGTCGGAATTCCATTCCGACCCTCGGATCAAAATCTCACCTACCGTTCGGATTTCGCCAAAATTCAACCTTAGCCAATTCAAGCCTATTTCTACACCGGGCCTCCAAATTCAATTCCGATCGCTCCCCTAAGTCACAAATCACCTCCCGGAACTAACCGAATCATCGGAATCCGATTCCGAGCCCTCTAACCAAATAGTCAACTCCGGGTTGACTTTCCTTATTCAAGTTTCCTTCAAAAAGGCTATATGCCTCATTTTCAATCCAATTCACTCCTAAATCACCCGATAGACTCTAGCACTGGTATAAAAGCATAAAACATATATTTACAACGTAACGGGGTGGTAATTCCCGTGACGACGGGCCGGGTCGTCACATTATCCCCCTCTTAAGCAAATGCTCGTCCTCGAGCGGGTCAAGAATCATACCCGAAGTCTCAAACAAGTGAGGATAACTGCTCCGCGTCTCCTGCTCGATCTCCCAAGTGGCCTCCTCCACGGGTCGACCTCTCCACTGAACCTTAACCGATGCAATCTCCTTAGACCTCAATTTTCTCACCTGACGTCCCAAAATGGCAATAGGCTCCACATCATAGGATAGATCACCATCAAGTTGAATGGTACTGAAGTCTAATACATGAGACGGATCTCCAATATACTTCCGGAGCATAGACACATGGAATACCGGATGAACGCTGGATAAACTGGGTGGCAAGGCTAACTCATATGCCACCTCTCCAACTCTCCTGAGTATCTCAAAAGGACCAATGTACCCGGGACTCAACTTTCCTTTCTTCCCAAACCTCATAACACCCTTCATGGGTGAAACCTTCAGCAATACTCTGTCACCAACCATGAAAGACAACTCTCGAACTCTACGGTCCGCATAACTCTTCCGACGAGACTGTGCTGTACGAAGCCTCTCCTGGATCAACTTTGCTCTATCCAGAGCATCCTGGACTAACTCAGGTCCCTATCAATCTAACCTCACCAGGCTCAAACCATCCCACGGGGGATCTACACCGCCTGCCATACAATGCCTCATACGGGGCCATCTGAATACTCGACCGATAACTGTTGTTGTAGGCAAACTCAGCAAGTGGTAGGAACTCATCCCACGAACCACCAAAATCAATCACACAAGCTCGCAACATATCCTCCAAGATCTGAATAGTGCGCTCAGACTGTCCGTCTGTCTGGGGATGAAATGCTGTACTCAACTCAACCCGCGTACCCATCTCTCGCTGAAATGCTCTCCAAAACTGAGAAGTGAACTGAGTACCCCTATCGGATATGATAGACACCGGGACTCCATGCAACCGAACAATCTCTCGAATAAAGATCGCTGCCAACCGCTCCGATGAGTAGGTAGTACTAACTGGAATGAAGTGAGCTGACTTGGTCAGTCTATCCACAATCACCCACACAGAATCAAACTTCCTCGCCGTCCGAGGGAGTCCAGTAACAAAGTCCATAGTGATCCTCTCCCATTTCCACTCAGGAATATCAATGCGCTGAAATACACCACCGGGCCTCTGATGCTCGTACTTAACCTGCTGACAGTTGAGGCACCGTGCTACATGTCCGACAATGTCCATTTTCATCTTTCTCCACCAATAGTGCTGTTTCAAATCTTGATACATCTTAGCGGCTCCTGGATGGATAGAATACCGCGAGCTATGGGCCTCTTCCAGAATCAACTCACGAAGGCCATCAACATTGGGCACACATATCCGGCCCTGCATCCTCAATACGCCGTCACTATCAATGGTGACATATCTAGCATCATCATGCTGAACTCTGTCCCTAAGGACAGCCAAATGTGGATCATCATACTGGCGCTCACGAATACGATCATATAGAGATGACCGAGATACAACACAAGCCAATACCCGACCGGGCTCCGAAATATCTAACCTCACTAGCCGATTGGCTAGCACCTGAACATCATGAGCAAATGGCCTCTCCTCCGCTGGAATATATGCCAAGCTCCCCATACTGACCGCCTTCCGGCTCAAAGCATCGGCCACCACATTGGCCTTCCCGGATGATATAATATAGTAATGTCATAATCCTTCAGCAACTCAAGCCATCTCCGCTGTCTCAAATTAAGGTCTTTCTGTTTGAACAAGTGCTGGAGACTACGATGGTCGGTATACACCTCACAAGACACAGCATACAAATAGAGCCTCCAAATCTTCAATGCATAAATAATGGCGGCTAGCTCCAAGTCATGAACAGGATAGTTCTTCTTATGTGGCTTCAACTGCCGAGAAGCATAAGCAATTACCTTACCTTTCTGCATCAACACACAACCTATCCCCACTCTCGAGGCATCACAATAAACGGTATATGAACCTGAAGCTGATGGCAATACTAACACTGGAGCTGTGGTCAAAGCTGTCTTGAGCTTCTGAAAGCTCTCCTCGCACTCATCCGACCACACGAATGGTGCACCCTTCTGGGTCAATTTAGTCAATGAAGAAGCAATGGATGAAAATCCCTGAACAAACCGGCGATAATATCCCGCCAAACCAAGAAAACTCCTAATCTCTGTAGCTGAGGTCGGTCTAGGCCAACTCTGCACCGCCTCTATCTTTTTCTGATCAACCTGAATACCATCACGAGACACCACATGTCCCAGAAATGCTACGGACTCGAGCCAAAACTCGCGCTTGGAGAATTTAGCATATAGCTTCTCCTCTCTCAATCTCTGCAACACAATACTCAAATGCTGAGCATGCTCCTCCTGACTACGGGAGTAGACTAGAATGTCATCAATGAACACAATCACAAATGAATCCAAATAAGGCATGAACACACTGTTCATCAGATGCATAAATGCTGCTGGGGCGTTGGTCAGCCCCAAACGACATCACAAGAAACTCATAATGACCATATCGGGTACTGAATGCAGTCTTCATAATATCCGAGTCCCTGATCTTCAGCTGATGATAGCTTGAACAAAGATCGATCTTAGAAAACACCCTCGCACCCTGTAACTGATCAAACAAATCATCTATGCGCGGTAGAGGGTACTTGTTCTTTACTGTCACTTTGTTCAATTGCCTATAATCAATACACATCCGCATGGTACCATCTTTTTTTTTAACAAATAATACCGGTGCACCCCACGGGGACACACTAGGACGGATAAAACCCTTATCCAGAAGCTCCTGAAGCTGCTCTTTCAGTTCTTTCAACTCAGTTGGTGCCATCCGATAAGGAGGAACGGATATGGGCTGAGTGCCGGCACCAAGTCAATGCCAAAATCAATATCCCTGTCCGGCGGCATGCCCGGCAGGTCTGAGGGGAATACATCTGGGAAGTCCCTCACAACAGGTACAGAATCAATGCTAGGAGACTCGGCTCCCACATCTCTCACAAAATCTAAGTACGATAAACACCCTTTTTCGACCATCTTCTGAGCTTTTAGGAACGAAATAACATGGCTAGGGACGAAATCGGTCGAACCCCGCCACTCAATCTGAGAAATACCAGGAATGGCCAACGTAACTGTCTTTGAATGACAGTCCAATATAGCATGGTACGGAGACAACCGGTCCATACCCAATATAACATCAAAGTCCACCATACCCAACAATAACAAATCTGCCTGGGTCTCCAGACCCCCAATAGATATAACACGGGATCTATAGACATGATCCACAACAATCGTATCACCCACGGGGGTGGATACATGAACAGGTAAATCAAGACTACTACGAGTCGCACCCAAGTGATGTGCAAAGTAAGAAGACACGTACGAATATGTGGACCCGGGATCAAATAAGGCAGAGGCATCTCTGTGATAGACGAAATGATACCTGTAATCACTACATCAGACGCAACTGCACCATGCCTGTCAGGGAGTGCATAGAATCGTGCCTGGCCCCCACTGGATCGCTCCTCGCCCCTGGGGCGACCACGAGAAGACTGACCTCCACCTCTACTAGACTGAGATGGTGCTGAAGATGAGGGATGATCCCTCTGCTGAGTCTTGTCCCTACGGAGTCGAGGGCACTGTCTCCTCACGTGGCCAAACTCACCACACTCATAACATGCACCTGGTGCTCGGAGAAGGGGACCGGAGGGAACCCTCGCCGCAGAAGAACCCCGGGCCGATGAAGTAGGTGTTGCACCCTGGGCCGGAAGGGCACTAAGCGATGACCGACCTCGCTGAAACCCCTGTCGACCACGACCATGAAGAACCTCCGCTCTGCTCCGGGCGGCTCGAATGAGAAGGTCTAGATGAGCGACCTGCTGCTCTGCCGGGAATGCCCTCAGATGGAGCACCACCGAAACTACCGAACCACGAGGCTTCTTGGCCTCCCGCTCCTCTCTCTCGGCGACGATCCGCCTCGATGGAGCGTGCCATATCAACAACCTGCTCAAATGATGATGATAGAACTCTCTCTCCGGTCATAAGAATGCGGATGGAGTAGTTGAGGCCATCAATGAACCTCGTGATCCTCTCCCTATCATTAGGGATCATCCATGTGGCATGCCTAGCCAACCGTGTGAATCCGAGCTCATACTGGGTCACAGACATGTCGCCCTGAACCAACCACTCGAACTGGCGACGTAGCTCCTCGCGATGAGACCGAGGTACATATTTCTCTAGAAAGAGAGTAGAGAACTGCTGCCATGTGAGAGGTGCTGCTCCTGCAGGCCTACGCCTCTCAAACTCTTCCCACCAATCAAATGCGGGACCGGTGAACTGAAAGGTAGTAAATGAAACTCCGCTGGACTCAAGAATACCGGCCGTCCGCAACATCCTCTGACACTTATCCAAGAAACCACGGGCATCCTCGCCCTCAACGCCACCGAAATGGGGTGGCTGAAGTCTACAAATCTCTCAAGACGACGCTCGCTCGTCATCGGGCATAACCTCTGAACCATATGCTCTGGAGCTGGAGCTGGTGCAGCTGGAGGAATAACCGGTGCAACCACCTAAGCGGGGACCGCCTCTGGCATCTGAAGTCCTTGAACAACCGGGTCAGGTGTGCGAGCTGCAGGGGTCTGCTGTCCACCCCCTGACTGAGATGTCGCTACAGTAGCGGTAGCTGAAACTACCTGAGCCAAACCAGAACACACTGATAATATCTGAGCAAGAGTCTCCGGAAGACCAGGAATAGCAATAGATATAGTCTGGCCCTGAACTGGGGCTGCTGGAGCATCAACCACTGGGGGCTGCTCCTGAACTGGTACAACGGGCGGGTCAGCTGGCACTGCCTCAGCCGCCCTACCTCTCACTCTAGCACGACCGCGCCCACGGCCTCTAACAGGTGGCAATGGAGGTCGTCCACCTCGTCCCGATGCTCGCGTTCTCGCCATCTACGAGAGAATAGAATATAGAAGTTCAGTTCTCAGAACAACAAGATCGCACGACAGAGTTCAAGAAAAGTGAAGTTTTCCTAAAGGTTCGCAGCCTCCCGAGGATAAGTACAGGCGTCCCCGTACCGATCCACAAGACTCTACTAACCGGCTCAAGACTCAGGAGGCCTAGTAAACCTAGGCTCTGATACCAACTTGTCACGACCCCAAATCCGATCGTGATGGCGCCCAGCACATTGCTAAGCCAGCCTGACCAATCAATAACAATAACGGAGCTTGAAGCTCTCTTTAGCCCATTTAAGCATATCAAATCACGAAGCAATAGCGATACATATAACGAAAACGAGGAACCAAGTCCCATAATACATCAACTCCCATAGACCAAGGGTCAAGAGTCATGAGCCTCTATCGAACATGAGTGTATAAAGGTTTACAAGATACCAAGTGCGGAAAGAAAAGTCAATACAAAATCAAGACGATAAGAAGGAATATCGGGTCCCGCGGACTCGCGGCTACCTCGAATATCCACAAATATCGCCTCGCACGACCTACGGATCACCTGCCGAGAGTGTACTCGGATCCGCACACGAGGCGCGAGGAGTAAAATGAGTATCGCCGGACTCGGTGGTAATAAACAAGGGTAAGACAGCGCAGATAAGAAATCCGCAATAAAGCACTATGTAAAGTCGTAATCAAATACCCTGTCATAGAATCAATATCAACCGTACCTGTACCAACAAGTACCAGCAAAACAGTATAACAGCTAGCGGATGTAGCTAAAATGCAATGCAATGCATGAAATGACCGTTACGGTCGCGTAGCCCGATCCAATTTGGGTACTCGTGCTCACCGTGGGGGTTCGGACTCGGAGGGGCTCCTACGACCCAAGCACAATATCATCTGCGGCGTGCGATCCGATCCAACATATATACTATCGCGGCGCGTAGCCGATCCACTACCGATCGGCTAATATGCAAATACGGCCTCGCAGGCTCAAAAGTAGTTTTGAAAACCTTTTTATCATTTTTCGGTTGGAAAACAAGTAATACCAAGTTCCGGAGATTGGAAATAGCATGATAACAGAAATAGCTACGGACCGGTAGTAACTAGCATGTCAATATGATAAGACAATGATAACGATCCTCGCGGGATCCAATAACTGGCTCGCGGCCCACAAGTATACTCAACCGCCCAAGAAGGGGGTTCCTCGGCTCAAGAGTTGCCATTATCACAATATATAATATGCAACCATCCGGGAGGGAGGTTCGACGGCTCAAGAATAGCCTAATATCATAACACAATATCAACAAATCGGACTAAGCCATAGTCCCCAATCACAATCGACCCCGCACTCACATGAGAGTACGTGTCTCGCTGCTATACAGCGTCACAAAGTGGTATACCGGGGTTTCGAACCCGCTGGTCATCACCCACATCTATTACTCACCTCAATACGGCGCGACGACTACTCCGCAATGCTCTTGCCACGAGAATCAAGCTCTGCACGCGTAGAATCTGATCAAATACAGGTAGAAACACAACAAATTAGGCCAATGGGACGACACCCAATCAAAACAACTCAATTTACATCAAAATTCCCAAAGTTGTCAAAACCCGACTTTCGGCACGCTTGTCGAAAAATTACAAAAGTCACACATTCGGAACCCTCATCTCGATACGAGTCTGGGCATATAAAATTTACCAAAATCGGACTCCATTTGCCCACTCAAATCCGTGTTTTTCTTCAATTTAGGCCTAGGGCTCAAACCCACCTTTAATCTTTAATTTACAGGGATTTAACCAAGGATTTCATGTTAAAATGATGTAATTAAGCCACAAAACTTACCTCCAACGAAACCCCGATGATTTCCCAGCAATCTCCCGTCAATTTCTTCTCTTGGAACTCAAAAATGGGGGTTTTGGGTATTAAACCCGCGATTGGTCTGTTCTGAACTTAAACTCACTGCTAGAGACCCTTCTTCTACGCGTTTGCGACGGCTCTCACGCGTCCGCGAAGCTCTGCCCAAAATACCCTTCGCGAATGTGACATGCCATACGCGTTCGCGATGCACATTTTTATCAGCCATCCGGAGATCCTTCTACGCGAACGCGGCCACGACCCACGCGAACGCGATGCCTAATGACTTCCCACTACGCGAACGCGTCCTTCGCCCACGCGTTCGCGATGCTTCACGTCCTTGCCAATACGCGAACGCGATACCACCCTCGCGAACGCGATGCCTGCTGAACTTGGCCTACGCGAACGCGGGCCGTGCCCTCGCGAACGCGAAGGCCAAATCACTGCCCAGTGATCTGCAGATTACAGCAGGTCTTTTCTTGCTTCCAAATGCCGGATGATGGTCCGGATTCACCCCGAGGCCCTCGGGACCCCAACGAAAACCACCAACATAAACACGATACGAACTTGTTCCAATCATAAAAACACCATCCTAAACATCAAAATCACCAATTATCCACGGATTCAAGCCTAAATTTCTTCAAAACTTCCGAATTACACATTCTATCAAAAACCCGACCAAATTACGTCCGAATGACCTGAAATTTTGCGGACATATCCAAAATCACATAATGAAGCTACAGGAATTGTCGGAATTCCATTCCGACCCCCGGATCAAAATCTCACCTACCGTTCGGATTTCGCCAAAATTCAACCTTCACCAATTCAAGCCTAAAACTACACCGGGCCTCCAAATTCAATTCCGATCGCTCCCCTAAGTCAAAAATCACCTCCCGAAACTAACCGAATCATCAGAATCCGATTCCGAGCCTTCTAACCAAATAGTCAACTCCGGGTTGACTTTCCTTATTCAAGTTTCCTTAAAAAGGCTATATGCCTCATTTTCAATCCAATTCACTCCTAACTCACCCGATAGACTCTAACACTGTTATAAAAGCATAAAACATGTATTTACAACGTAACGGGGTGGTAATTCTCGTGACGACGGGCCGGGTCGTCACAGTATATGGCCATACGGCCAGGGAAATCTATTCCAGAACATATGCAACACTAACTATAAGTCACCCAGTGCCGAGAAAAAAGGGCAATCCAATCCTGTGGAGAAATCCTTCTCCAGGAAAAAAAGTACTTCGGACAAATCCATATCCAGAAAAATTCATCCCTCGGTAATATCATCTGTGCTCACTGGGGGTTTGCTTTAGACTCCGGAGGTGCTCCTACAGTCCAAGTGTTATCATAATCAACAGTATAACTGCTGCGACGTGCAACCCGATCCCATAAATGTCACTCATAATTAGGCTATCAGCCTCACTCAGTCATCAATCTCTCCAGTCTCACCTACGGGCACACAATATCATGAAAATGACCTGGACCGATGATATGATGAATCAATAACTAACTGAGACCGATATATGATATCAAAATGCATGAACATGACTGAGTACAGGATATTAATAAAAATAATGAGATGACAACAATAAATGACCCTAAGGGTCCCAACAATACCAACATAAGGCCTAAACATGATAACTAGCATGATTTATAACTCAATTACTTTTCGCATGATGAAAGCATGGATAACAACAGGATAGAGTCACTAAACGATGCCATGGAACCACCCAGGTCACAATTATCATGGTGCACACCCGTACGTCTTTCATTTGGCATGTGCGTCAATACAAATTACATAACACATAGGTCGGGATTTCGAACCCTCAGAATCAAGTTTGGAAGCATTAATTACCTCAAACCAAGCAAAATCCTACTCCGCAATGCTTTAGCCTCTCAAATCGGCCTCCAAACATCTCGAATCCAACTACAAGCAATACAATATTATTTATATAGGCTAATAAAATCAATTCCACAAGAAAAAAAATACCATTATAGCCAAAATCCAAAATCGGCTCAAACTCAGCACCCGGGCCCACATCTCAAAATTCAAAAAAGTCACAAAACCCGAAAGGCCATTCACTCACGAGGCTAACCATACTAAACTTATCAAAATTCGATATCATTTTCCCCTCCAAAATCCACTCTCCAATTCTCTAGCACAAATCCCTAAATTTCCAACTCAAATCCTAATTAGGTGATGAATAAAGCTATGCATTCACGAAATTTAGACCATTACGGGTTAGACTCACTTACCCCAATGTTTTCCTTGAAAATCTTCGAAAAATCGCCCCTCTCCTTAGTTCCTTAAGTCCAAAGTCAAAAATGAAAGACAAAACCTTGAGTTGGTGGTTTCTGTCCAGCACTATCGCACCTATGGTCCATTTGTCGCTTCTGCGATGCCGCACCTGCGGAAATTTCATCGCAAGAGCGAATTTAACTTAAAATCCTGACCTCACCTCAAGACCGCATCTGCGTGGTTGCATCCGTTGTAATTATAGATACTAGTGGACTTTGGACAAGGCTTTCTTAGAGGATCATTATGCGGACAACGTATTAACCCCGACTAGGTTTGACCATGATACATGTACAGATAAGGTTTCCATAGATGAATAGACTGGTACCCTCAAGTGGACAAATTAAGAGGGAAAGGAACATAACCGTCGACTGCACCGCAAATCGACTAGTTTTATCGTAAATAAGACTTTTCAAATTTAAGAAGTGATTTTAGGAAGAGCGCGGCCACTCATCTAACGCCGCTATGATATTAGTACGCACGAGTGGAATATGATGTTGAGCATGAAATTATGCAAAAGAAAATAACATGTTGCCATGTATTTTCACGATGATAAAATGTTGTATTTAATAATTAAAAAAATATTTAAGAAAGAAAAACAAGGAGACAAATCAGTTTCCAAAAAGTGAAGGGAAATTAAGAGTCGCCACCTAATAATTAAATAAATGAAGATGTGTAAATAAATTTACATAGAGTGGGAAGGGAAAGGGTTATGGAAGTATTAATAAAGACATGCATAAAGACTAATTCACAAATAAGTATGTTATGGTAAGAGCCTAAAGATATCCCCAGTAGAATCGGTATCCTGTCGTGCCTCATTTTTCTCCCGAAATCGGATTTTGACATTTCTGGGACAACTCCTTTTTAGGGTAGGGAATATTAAGAGTCGTCACCTAACGGATTAAGATGCTATAGGTCACCTAGAGAAAATAACTCATGTAACCAGTTTATGTCACCGGAGATCGAGTAAGGGCTCGAAATTACCTTGAGGGGAAGGTGTTAGGCACCCCTCGAGGTTGACAACTGCGGGTCCCGCTCGAGCTTAAATTGAACAAATTAGTCTAAAAGGGGAAAAAATAATTTGGACCAATACAATATTCATTTTATTTTAAAAAGGAGTGTAAGATGGTGATCCTAAGTGTTTTAGCCTATATGATCATTCCATGCAATACTTTGTAACTCCCTCAAGTCGAGGTGTTACTCATAGTATTAGTGCACGAGATATCATATCCTTACTATCCAATAACTATCATTAATTTGTTACTTAAGCGCACTATTCTAAACTGTACCCTATCCGTGCACTATTAATCCCTTACCTATGGCCCAGAGGTATTAAGACCTCTATATGGGATGGTTCTATACCAGATTATGTTACTTAAAATGTGAAATCTAGGCGACAAACAAAAGCAAATAGGACTTTCAGATTAATAGCAAGTATAGGCTCATATTGACCTCCACACATCTGCAACAAAGCACATAGTTGAATCAGCAGATTCTGTTAACTTTGGAATCCTACAGGAAGGATATCTATGTGAGAAAATAGAGTGCAGAGACAGCTTGGTTAAAGCGAGCATTAGGAACTATTTTGTTTTCCTACTTATTTTATTCAACATGAATCTGGGTACTTCAGGGAGTAATGTGTCACAATTATAAATCTAGAACCGTTACTAAGTCCTTTAGATACATTGCCTAAGTAATTGACAATAACGATTGAGTTCAGAACATGATCCTATAGGCATGACTTCTACGAGCTTATTAATTACAGACCTGTAGACATAGTTTCTAAGTGTAGCATTGATTTTAACTCGTAAAGAAAGATTTTATTTCCTATAGGCATGCTTTCTAATTATTGAATTGACATAAACCTTATAGGCATGATTTCTAAATTAGAAATTGATTTTTAGTCCTATAGGCATGATATCTATTGCTTGATTGATTTAAATTGTATAGACATGATTTCTATGTTTGAATGGATTTAAATCTTATAGGCATGATATCTATCAATTTGGCACGGGCATAAATTAAACAAATTGCCGGGAAGGTTAGTTAATTCAAACAACAAGACCATATAGGCATGCTTGCTAATGCACATTTGTTGAGAACATGTATAGATCATTTGAACAGGGTTTCTAATTTACAGAATTGAACGGAAGTCCTACGAGCAAGGTCTCTAGGATGCAAATGTAAAATACATAATCAAAATATCAAGAAAGTTCTATAGACAGGATTTCGAAACACTGTAATACTCATATAATCCAATCAGCATAATTGAATCTTATAGGCAAGATTTCTACCTAGTTTTAACAAAATATATAAGAAGAAACCCCCAGCTTTACTAATATCCCCAAATCTATTATTAAATAGTTATTATATATCTGAATAGCCAAATAAATTACATATTGGTATCAATTACACTATAGGGAGTCTTTATAGGGCCATATAAACCTGGGAACCAGGCCTTCCACATAGTAGCTTGAAGCACAGCAATAATTCACCCACATCACATTAGAACTAGTATTTCAGTGTGTCAAAGTTCCCAAGGGCCTCTGGGACCCTGCGCAATGCTCACGCCAGAACCACTCATTCAGAAAAACATTCAAGAGAGATTGGAAAACCAGCCCCCACTGATAGAATTTAGAGAAGTATCAAGGACCCTAAGTGGTGCTCATATCGGGTGGTTGAGAACCTAAGGGACTAAGAGTATGTAAAAGAGAGAGGGGTAGGTTTTAAAAATAGTTAGGTTTCTGAAAGACATGATTAAGAACATAGAGTTGCAGGAAGAACTACACCAAGGAGACATATAAAATTCATGCTTAAACAGATAGTTCAAAAAAGTTGAAGTTTGGTTAATCCAAATACTCATGCTAGTACTTAAGTCAATCATGGCTCAAGCACGGATGCAATTAGTCTGAAACATGACGTATGAGTTCAAACAGCAAGCTAACTGATTACATATCCCCAGTGTGTAAAGTTTAAAACAAGTACGGAATTAACAAGACACGCATGAGACAACTAAACATAGGCTAAACTATGAAATAGATTCATATTATTCAGAATAAATTAGTCCTAAGTTTACAGTGCTGCTAGATGAGATCACATAATCACATAAAGGACGGAGTCATGCTAGGAATTGAAACAGACTAGTCAAGAAAAACATAGAGAAGGGAATTGTAAAGGTTAGGGCATACCAGTTATATGAGAAAGCAAGTAAGTATACCACATCAATGAGATTCTAGAATAATTTTGTCCTTGGCTTTCAGCCGGCCAAAATCAAGAGACACTTAGCACAGAAATCAGAACAAGAGAGAGCTTAAGTTTTTGATAGTGAGAATAGCAGACTTCGAGTCTTGTCCTTGATAGTAAAAGGGAGAGAGGTTTAAATAGTAATCAAATAGGTACATAAATAAGGTAATGTATCAGTCTTACACAAATAAAGAATGGGAATACTCTAAAATCAATCAAAGAGAGAGTTCAATCAATTAGCAACATATAATCAGGCCAATATTACTTAAATTAGGGAAAGCATTATAAAGAATCAATCAGTAGTCAAGTACAAGATCAAATAAGGTAAAGAAATAAAGAGAACAGGTAAATCGAACATAATAAGTCAATATCAGTACCATACAAGAAAGGAGAAGTTTGAATCTTAGCAAGGATTTCCAAACCCTAATTTGGGTTGAGTAAACATTAATCAACAATTAATACCGGAGTTAAGGACAAATAGACAGAACCATTAAGAGAGATAATTAAATAATCAAAACCCTAAAAAGGCAAAAATACAAAGACATATAGATGGAAATAATTACGGTAAGTGAAATTAGTCAAAAGTAAGAAAGGAAACCGCGATAGATACACAGAGATGAAAACACATATTTGGTTCGTCTTTGAAAATCAATACCATAATTTTAGGGTAAATAAAATCGGTCATAAATAGTAGAGAAACTCTGAAACACAGAGATAGAGATATCGATATATTAAAGGAAAAAACAAGACTAAAAATGAAAATTATTTTAGATCTTGAAAGATCTAAACCCTAATTTTAGGGTAAGTAAAAGATTCAACAAAATATAGATAGATTCGAGGAGTAACAAGGTAACTAATAACATTAAAGCGAACCAAAAATGAACCAAAATATGGTTTAAACCAGAGGTCTAAAACCCTAACTGAAAGATAAAAAAAATATTCGTACTCATAGAGGTTAGGTTAGGATGAGTATAGACAAAAATAACCAAAATATAAGAGATTTTCAACCAGATATGGTAAGGAATCAAAGAATGATTCCATTTCTGTATAGGAATCATAGAAGGATGATGACGGTCGGTTACGGTTTGAGAGTGTAAAGGAAGAGACGAGAGGATTCCTTGACTGCGGGTGGGGGAGAAATGAATTAGGGTTAGGCATTTCGTATAGTTAAAAGGGTGAAACTGATTAGGAGTCGTTCATCTTTGAGATCAACAGCTTGAATTTTACAAGAGCTTGGGTCGGGGTTTTAAAATGGGTATGGGTCGGGGTTGTGCGGGTTTGGATTCTAGGTTCGACGGGGTATGGGGTATTGGGTTGGTTAGTGTTATGGGTTGAGGTAATTGGGTTAGGCTAGGCCTTAATTTAATTAGAAAAAAGGCTAGATTTTAAATAGCCAATTAAATTAGTAAGATAATTTATGAAAATAATTATTAAAAAATGTAATTTGTGCATGAAATGTTTTTGAAAAATTTAGTTAATATTATAAAAATATAAAAGGTCACTGTTATATAAATAATGTAATATGCATGTATATAGGCTATTATTGCAAAACAAATATGCAATTCTAGCTTTAAAAATGCAAATATAACTATAAAAATATAATTAAAATATTTAAGCACTGCATGAGAATAAATGATAATTTTAGATATTAAACCATCACAAAAATAATATGAGGGATAATTATTGAATATTTGTATAATAAAAATGCTGAAATAAATTGATTTAAATCCTTTAAAATTATAGAAAAACTATAAATACACGTATGCATGTTTGTAAATCTAATAAAAATGCATGTGCACTATATTAAAAAAAAAATATGCATATTAAAAATGTATGAAGAAAAAATTGGTATCAAAAGTCATAGAGAGGCATTTCACACCTGCTATCAAGAAAGAAAATGAAACATCATATTTACTATGAAAAGGATTTTTAAATAAATTACAGTTTTCAAACTATTTCATATTTTACGATGATTTCGGTAAAGGATTTGATTTTTCACTAATATTCTTAAAAAGCGAAATTATTTTCGGAAAACTGTGAAAAAGCTGAGCATTCTTATCTTTGAGTTACCTTCTTATCTTTATGCTCTACGTTGTTATGAACTGCTATTAGTTGTTAGTGTTGGGCCTGACCTATGTTCCAGCTTGACACTGCTTTCAACCTAAGGTTAGGTTTATCACTTATTGAGTACATATGGTCGGTTTTACTCATACTACACTTATTGCATATTGCGTGCATATATCAAATGCCGATTTGTGTTCGACGGGAACTGGATTGGAAGATGTACATGCGCCCATGTTGTTGCCTCTTGTTCACGGTAGCCGTAGATTTATAAAATTTTATTTATGTACTTTTCAAACAAAAGATGTATTTACTTTATATCAGCTTTGTAAATTCTATTTTTAGAAGCTCATGATTTGTACTACCAGTCCTTGGGAAATATATAAGATTCAGATATTTCCTTTGTTTAATTATTTTATTAAGTTAGTTAGAAATTTATAATTGTTAATTGGCTTATCTAACTGGTTGGGTTAGGTGTCATCACGACTAGTGAATTTTGGGTCGTGATATCTCTTTCTGCTCGAGTTCTATCTTCGACTTCCCTCCTCACCCTGTGAAGTATTCGTTCAATTTTAGGATCAAGAGGAACGAGGTTGCTCGTGCTTCTACTCCTCCGCATTCAAGAGAAGAGCATGCGTTACACAACTAAGGCAAAGAAGAAAATTAATTCTTGAAGAAATAATAAAGGCTTAACTCACACAAGTAGCTAATTTCTACGTCCCTGGTACCAGTGCAAAAAACTTGTCCTGCCAAATACACACGCAAGTATACGTGATCGTTAAGTAATAAAGTAGTGAGTAGAGTATCGTTCCCTTGAAGACTTATGATTAACTTTTGACTGATTCAACCTAAAACAAATTGTATGTTCAAGAGATTTTTCACAAAATTTATAGGTGATTAATTTACTACCAAAGATTTATTAAGCAGTTGAATAAACTAGAGATCGACTAAAACACATAGGTAATTTCGGATAAATTTAGTAGAAGAGGATATTTCAGGGTCATAGGCTAGCTAACAATCTTGTTGTGCTCTTGGCTTAAACTGACTAATTGATTTATCTAGTTTGTTGATTGACGGGGTTAATATTACTCGTAAAAATTTATCGAGCTCTTACTCACCTATTCAATCTAATTTAATACCTATATGTATATGGAATTAAGACTATCAAGAACACAATTACACTTCATGTATTTCAACCAATCAAGAAAATTAGGTATATTTCTATTCTAATTACGAATCTGTTTTCCGATGATCCGGATTTTAGAACTTGCTCTATTTAATCCTATACACAATAGAGTTCTTACTTTCAAGTTCAACTCTAGAATAGTAGATAGTATTCATTGTTAGCTACGCAACAAAATAATTAAGAGCGAAATTAAATAAACAACCTAACATGATAAAATCAAACTCATCAATTTAAACTTCAAAAACATTCATGTAGCATCCATGACCCCAGAATAATAACATTCTTAGCCACTCATGTTCGTAAAAGTGATGAAAACAATGTTTTCAAAATATAAAAGCTGTGAATACTAGAAGAAGAATTGAAGAATTGATCAAATCCGTGCTTCCGAGTATTTCGTACCTTTGTTCCTCTCTCAAAGTAGCGTGCCCATTTTCGAAATAGGTTTAGGTTTGCTTTTATATGAGTTGGGTGCGTCTTCGAGTCGAAATAAACAAGTCCTAAGCAAACTAGGACACTTTCACGTCACCAACGCCTAGAGTAGCATGGAGCTATAGCCCTGGCGCTGAGTTTTTGAAGTTTATGTGTTGTGCACCACAGGTAGCGCCCCATGCTGCCTATGGCGCTGCATTGTACACTTTTCCCATTTCTTTCCATTTTCGTTTCAAATCGCGCATCTTTATCCCAAATTGTATTCGGATGATTCTACACATAGAAATATCACAAATTAGCACAATTCTTTACATAAAGATATGCATACTTTAAGCCGAATATCACAGTGCCACTATATCCAAGCTCATTCAAGAGTCCTCGTCTTCATTTTCATGATATCCCATATCTACGTCTTTATCTGTGTTGTCCTCTTCTGAATTCCGTGGGAATGCTTTTTCTTTTTGTGATTCTCCTTCCTATAAGTGTTTATCCTTTATTTGTCAAGAAGTTTTTAATGTTTGCTTAATGATATTTTCTATTTTTCATCATTATTTTTTCTTGAAATTATATATCTCTATATATATACACACACTGCTTACATGCCAAAAAGTGCTATAATCTTTAGTACGGTGTTGCTTATTTATCTTTTGAAGTTAAACCAAAAAGAGTATTTATATCCACACTCAAATTCATGATGAAGATACAATACTACCTTTATGTGTTACCCAACCATGCAGACAAGCACTCTTAATCTAATAATATAATTAACCAAGCTAAAGAACATACAACAACAATAACCCAGCATAATCGTAATTAGTGGGAGTCTGGGTAGGGTAGTGTGTACGCAGACCTTACCCATATCCTAAGATCGAGAGGTTATTTTCAAGTAGACCCCCAACATCTTTCCCTCAAAAAATTTCACACGTCTGTAATAAAAAAGATAACGTTGATAAATAAAACGAAAGCACATGGTGTAAAATAAGGTGAGCGAAAGAGTCAAAACGAAACCACAGGTTTTGTAGCAGAATTGAAGGACATAGCAGCTAGAACTAGCAAAGAAGTAATGGCAGGTAGGAATTAGGGGAGAGCAATGTACAAGCGTGGAGCTGAATAGTCTTGTCAATACATAACTTCATTTAATGTTCTTTCTTTTCTCTTCCAGATCTTGTCTTCATGCTGCTGTTACTACTGCTCACTGTACGTAGTAGTTATGGAGCTTACAAAATGTCCACTCTAGCTATTATTATTTGAACGGATCTTTTTCCATTTTAGTTTGCCGAAAACTTTCAAAAGAACATGTGGAAAATTTAAATTCTAACTAAATGTGATTAAATGCCTTTATATTTTTATTGATTGATACGAAAACTTGATATTGAAAGACATGATCTCGGTAGATTATGAATATTTTGAAATCTACATAGATCTAGCAAATATAAAAAATAATGAAAATTGAATATTCTTATAGATGATATCAACTAGAAGACTAGGACTTACCATACGACTTATGGCTAGTGTATTAGATACAACAACTAAATAAAGTATTTAACAAAACCTCTGATGTACTAGATAGTTTTTTGATCCAAGGTCTACTATAAACCACCGCTCTATATTCACAAGGTAAGGTTAAGACCTGCGTACACATATATTCTTCAGATTATACTTGTGAAATTATACTGAGTTTGTTGTTGTTATCGTCGTCATCTAATATATTAGATAATTCTTGTATCCGGAGTATTGAAATATTATGAATAACTATGATATTGAGAATTTATACGCCGACCAAAAAATATGGGATTGAGGCTCATTTCTTGTTTTTTTTTTCTTAAATTTTATTTTGACAGCTTGTATAATTTCATTACGGGGTTCAAAATCCTTCAGACAGGACTCACGTACAACAAATATTATCTTCATTTTTTGTTTCAAAACAAAACCAAAAAGTTTCAGCAAACGTTTGAGTAGATTTCAGCAAGTTCCATAACATTTTACTGTTAGAGAAAATCTAGCTAAAGCGGGTAAATATTGCCTTAATTCTGTATTTATAGGGAAAAGTCCATGAAATATAATATTCTTTACTTTTTTACCTCTTGAATGCGCCAAAGAACCGTTGGACTAATATTTTAATGTGGTTTTGAAGTTTTTAAGATTTAAACTGATTCACACTCAGTATCTCTAAATGAATTGTTTTAACCTTAACTACTGTTACTTCTATACTTGGAAATAATTATAGCTGCAACTTTTCAAATAAGTTGAGGGAACTCTCATCCTGATTTTAAGAAAAAGCCCACTAGTTTTATGTCTTTGTTTCGTTTGGGCCTTTAAATAGCTGTAACTTTCTTTTTTAAGATTAGATGATTGAAAGCCTTTAACTGATGGGCTTTAATTTTTGTAACTTATGTAGTTATCAATTCAAGAGAGCTATTAGTATTTTTTTTATATTTGACTAGTGTATGTAATTATTATCAACCGGCTAAATGTGTAATTTGCCCTACTTTATAATTCAAAATGGGACCATCATAACATATCTTTTTCCAGCACCAAGGCAAAATATTTATGCTATTAAATTGATGCCCATCTTAATCTTCTGATAATATATTATGTAAAGTTTTTTGATAAATTTCTGCCTGTAATATCGTGGAAAACTTTATAGCTGTTTTTAAAATAATAACCGAAAACATAAAAAATTTTATATGCTTTGCAATTATAAAATGTAAATAATTTTGGTCGCGGGTTAAAAGTAATATTTGCCCGATTATCATTCTCTCTACGACTACTAGGAGATTTTCCACCCTAAAAAGTTTCTTATTTTAGTAAGAAAAATGACACTATATAGCCGCTCTCAAAATAATAGCCCAAAAGTGTATATATATATATATATTCTGTATGTTATATACAAATATTATTATACACTTTTTCGACTAAAAATGTAAAGAGCTTTTGATGCGATAATACCCCTTTTAGTAATGGAATGTTTGGGCTCCATTGTTAGACCCTTGACAAAGCAGATCAGCAAATGGCACGGCAGTGGCAAGGATTTGGCATGATGACCTTGCTATTGGCCTATGTATGGGGGAAATCAACGTGCAATACAATGTGGTTGTTGTCAATGGCAACAAACTATTGCAAGGCAAAGTGTGACGGACTACACTACTATTGGAAGGCTAAGGTGTGACGGACTACACAAAAGCATTAAGGGGTTATGTGCAAGAAAAGGCCAAGGTCTTGGCGTAACAAGGCGGGCTGGACAAAAGCTTGACAACGCAAAGCGGGAAAGACCTAGGCGCTAAGACAAGGCGTCTTAGTGCCACGGAAGTGGCATTGGCAACTTGGTGTTGCTTTGGTATAGGTGAGCGGGCCGGCACCTAAGGAATTTGTGGGCAAACGACTTAGCAAGGAAAATTGCATAATGGCTTGGTAACTTGATGCTAATATCAGCTTGGCATTTGCAAAGAGCAGATTGGATCAAGTAGGGGCGACTTGACATGAACAAGCTGTTGTGGCAGCGTACGGGCGTGCGGCTAAGTCTTGGACGACAAGCTGTGGCTATGACATTGTAGCGGAGTAGTGTCAAAGGGCAAGGCTGGGCGCAATGCCATCCTTTGGAGTGCAGCAGCTGGCCAGAAATAGCACATGCAGCGCGAATGGAGAGGTTGACAAGTGTGTTGTGCACATGTTGTACAGTTGGACAGTTACAACTTCTTTTTCCAAAGAGTTGCTGATAATAGGGCTAAGCATGTGCACATTTTTAGGCATTTTAGCGCATGACATGCAGGTTTTTTATCATGGGTGATTATGGCCTATCAGTTGGAGGTGCAACTGAAATGGGCTGACTGCACTATAAATATATGTATTAGCGGTCCCAAAAACGAGTCTAGTACCTAGGGAGGTAAATATGCAAAAATATAGGCATAGGGCTGTCTATGTCAAGACTTGAGCGTGGCAAATTATGTGTCATTGCCTTGTAAAATCAGTGAGCATCACGAAATGCCTTAGGCAGGGACTTTATAGGGCAATTTGTGCAAGAGTCGACAATTTTGTGAGTTGGTGTCTTCTAAGGGTGGCAGCACCTTGCCAACTCGAGATTTTCCTTTGTAATTCGTTTATTAAAAAAGGTTGGGAAAGGGTTCAAGTAAATCTGTTGTGCCTTTACTTATTTATGCTGCCTTGAAATTATTCTAAATTCTAACCTCGAAAGCAAAAAGAAAATCGGATGATGGCTGAGCCAAGTAGGGACTTGACTGTTGCACAGCGGGCACGTTTTTGACTGACCAAAAATGCCCATGTGTCACCAACCATATTGCTTTTTTATGAAAGAAGGTGTTGGCGTCCAGAAATTCGTGCAGTACAACATTATTCTAGCACAACTAGAAATTCGGCAAATTTCGACAAAAAAAAGCCGACCAACTTTAGTTGATATAGCCAATTACCGACCAAATACGCTTGGACGGTATTTGGATGTTCATTTTAATATACCGATAAAAGTTTGTCGGAAATTACCGACCAACGTTGGTCGGTAAATTAAATTAAAAAAAAAATATTGCAAAAAAAAAAACGACCATAGTTGGTCGATTTTTTCCGGCTAAAGTTGGTATGTAATTTAATTTTATAATCAAAAGATTCACCATCTAGCAATCGAACTGGGGTGTGTACCACAGGATACTATTTTACCACCAGACTATTGGTGCATTTTGTTTTAAGATTGTCTTTTTTATTTATTTATACTTTTTAATTGTATTTTCGCACGATAATAACCAACCAAGTTGCTCGATTTTATTATAACATAAAACTACCGACCAAAGTTGTCTGACTTTTTAAAATGACCGGCCGAATACCGATAAAAGTTGGTCGGCTTTTTTAATATTAATTTTTTATTTTAATTGCAAAAACTGACCAAAATTGGTCGGCTTCTTGAAAAATAAATTTTGTTGACTGAAAAATAGTTTCCCGCATTTTTGCGCCAAAGAAAACCGACCAAAATTGGCCGGTTTGGTAAAAAAAAAGTTTAAAATGAAAATATTTTGAAAAACCAACTAACTTTGGTTGCTTTTTTGGCCGGTTTTTTAAATTAATATTCTTGAATAAAAAAGATTCAAAAACTATTCGAAGGTATTATAACTTTTAATTCTTCTCATGTCAATTGGATAACAAGAAATATTTTAAAATATTAATGTTGGCCAAGTTTTGAAGATTGACAAATGAACATCAGGAGAAGGACCTGATCCATTATGAGAAACACATAGTCATAACCACCGCACATGGAAGTCATGTGAGGAAGATATGTACTGAGGCGTATGCAACAAATATCTTCTGAACATGATCGAAAAGATTGCAATGAGTTCTAAGGGGAATAGTCTTCTTAAGAGATAAGAGAACACAATCCTAAGCCATGATAAAGATGAGAGTTTGTAGTAGTTAAGGACTGAAATCGACAAAGGGATAAGCGACACAATCTTAATCAAACTCTAACTGCTAATCTATTAAGTAACTAAGTTGTTCTCTTTTACAGGAGTTGCACATAAGCAGAAGTAAAGCATATTTGAGAGCAAAAAGGAATCAAGTCTGTTTTGCAAGCAATATATGCGAGATACAAGTGTGCACATCTGAAGCTACATGGGCTAAGATAGAAGAACTGGTTTCATCATTGTGCTTATTCAAAGTTTAGTTCAATTGTAGTAGGTTTTCATATTGTACCTTTCATCTTTTATAGAAGCAAGTGTATTAGGTGCATTGAGTATTCAAGTTAGAGTTAACTTGAAAGTGTCGCAACAGTTGAGGCTGTGTGCCACACTGGGATTAGAGTTAATCTTTAGGTTTACAAAGAGTCTTTGTAAATGTAGTTTTTGGCTCAGTGATTTTAATGGAGTTTGGGAAAATCCTACTAAGTAGTAGGTCGTATTTTTCACATTTTGAGCCAGGTGTTTTCCACATAAAATATATGTGTACTTTACTTCTTGCATTTATTATTCTGCAAACTGCTGTAGTTAGAACATTCAGAAGAACTAGGTTCTTCTAGTGCGAAAATTAGGTACCACATAAATCACCCCTCTTGTGTGGTATTGACGTTTAGAACATCAATTAACTAAAAATCACATAATTTTAATCTACAAAAGAGAAAAATAATGAGATGGAGGGAGCAGTCCTTACGAGCCACACAACTATAATTACTTTTCTTAAACTAGTGATTATCATCGTATCAAAGAAGGAAGAAGGATTCACACTTTTTATCGGCTTATAGAATCCAAAACCAACCGCTAGCACTCCTTATGATATATGCCTACATACGTAAATTATATCTTAAAGCAAGATTATATTTAAATTATATGCATTGGCGGTTTTATACTTTTAATGTGATAAATTTTGTTTGTTTTAAGTAGCTATATTGTGACGATCCAGTAGGTCGATTTGAATATTAGCTTTAATTTCATGATCCGAGACCTCCAATAGATTCATTTGATGTTTCATGATTTGCATGCGTAATCTGTGTTGCTTTTCGAAAAGCTTTTTGTTTGCAATAAATTTATTTGTGATACAAAAATAAATTTCAACCACAATATAAATATGAAGAAACATAATTTTATTGATAAAATTATGCGAGTACAATTCTATATGTTCCCTTAATTCTTCTCTCTAGATCTTTTTCCGTGATTCGAGGGCTTAACCAACGTATTTCTCGAATGTAGAATGATGTGAACTTCCTTAGGATATATTTGATCTCCGAGAAAAGGAAGAACATCCGTTGATCACTTCGGTGGCTTTTAGAAAGAAAATATTTGATGTCTTTGATCACTTTATGAATGTTTCATGAATTTTTATGAAATTTCGAGATACTCTCAAAGAGAATATGTGGGGCCCTTTTATAGGTGTAGTTAGGGTTTTGGGTAGAGTACCTTCCAAGCTAGGGTTTCAGGTAGAGTAGTATCCAAGTTAGGGTTTCAGATAGAGTAGCCTCCTAGAGAGCTCAACGGACTCTAGTTGTAGTATCTTAAATTTAAGATCAAACCCAAATTTCATATGAATTTGATCCGATAAAATTTTGATGTCTACAAATGTCCCCTACTTCAAGGCTTCTCGGAGCATAGATTCACAAGACCGTCGTAGACAAGGCTTGAAGTAACAGTAAAGAAGACACCACATTCTTTTTACCGTGAGAGAAGAAATGAAAGGCAGAATTGGTCCCATTGGGCGTGCCAATTTATTTACAATAAATTTATTTGTGGTACAAAAATAAATTGCAACCGCAATATAAAAATGAAGAAACATACTTTCATTGATAAAATTATGCGGGTACAATTCTGTTTGTTCTCTTGATTCTTCTCTCTGGATCTTTCTTCGTGATTCGAGGGCTTAACTAGCGTATTTCTCGAACATAGATGATGCGAACTTCCTTAGGATATATTTGATCTGCAGGAAAAGGAAGAACATATGTTGATCACTTAGGTGGCTTTGAGAAAGACAATATTTAATGTCTTTGATCTCATTATGAATATTCCATGAATTTTATAGAACTTTGAGATGCTCCCAAAAGGAATATGTGGCCCCTTTTATAGGTGTAGCTAGGGTTTTGGGTATAGTAGCCTCCAAGTTTGAGTTTCAGGTAGAGTAGCCTCCAAGTTAGGGTTTTACATATAGTATCCTCCAAGAAAGCTCGATGGACTCTACTTGTAATATCTTAAATTTAGGATCAAACACAAATTTCATATGGATTTGATCCGATAAAATATTGATGTCTACGCTTTTATGTGAAATTTTGAAGAAAATAAAAAGGTTGACTAAACATGAGGTTAGAATTGACTACAGTTAATATTTTAGGTAAATGTCCTCGAATCAGCATTTTGACGATTCCAGTATGTTCGTATTGTGATTATGGACTTGGTCATATGCCCGATATTGAATTCGGAGGTATCTAGGTTGATTTCATTTGTTTTGCCGAAAATTGCCAATTTGAAAAGTTAGAAATTCCTTACGTTTGACCGTAGCTTAACTATATGGTTATCGGGTTTGGATTTTGATTTTGAGACTTGGAGTAGGTCCGTGTTGCTATTTGAAAATTATCCGTAAAATTGGTGTAATTCCATGTTGGTTTGATAAGAATCGTCTACTTATTTGTATTTCTAGTTACTCTTGAATTTCCTTTTGAATTTTATGTATTTTGATGTCTGAATTGTAGTTCCAGATGTTATTTTGGTGTTTTGATCACGCGAATGAGTTCGGATGATATTTTTACACTTGTATCCATGTGCGGTTTGGAGCCCTAGGGGATTAGGTGAATTTTGGCATGGACTTGTAGGAACTGTTGGTTTTTCTTATGGTGTCTTGTACTTCATGATCGCAAAGGGAAAACAAGGGCTGGGGGATACTTACTCTTCGCGAATGCAAGGGATAGGTCACGAACGCAAAGCATTACCCTTCGCGAATGCAACTCACCCCTCGTGAACGCAATGCTTTGGGGAGATCTCGGAGAAAGCAGGTGGTCCTTCTTCGTGAAGCGGGACTAGAGGACACGTACGCGATGGCAGACTAGCGATTAAGCCTTTGCTAACGCGAACTAGACCTCGCCAACGCGGTGTCCTTTGATCAGTGCTCTTTGCGAATGCGTCAGGTGCTTCGCAAACATGAAGAAAACCTGACGCCCAGCTATTTAAAAGGTGAAAGTTGAGATTCTTGTAAACTCCTATTTTGAAAGATAGAGCTCCACCTAAAGTGTATTTTGAAGAGATTTTCATCGCCACTCCATTGGTTAGTGATTTTAAACTATGTTTAAGTTTTAGCCTTTGTTTTTGTGTTTCGAGACCTTGATTAGCTCTACTTAGTATTTTTTGATATGTGTGCATAGTCTTGTCCTTTTATGTAAAAAAATTATAAAACATGAATTTTAGCTTTTAAAATAATTTAAGTAGACTACGATCAATAAAAACAGACCCGGATGGATATATTGACGATCCTGATGGGTCCCTGTCGTAATTTTGGACTTGGGCATATGCCCGGAATTGAATATGAAAGTCCCTAACTTGACTTAACGTGATTTGTTAGAAACTAGTAATTTGAAGGCTTAATTTAACCATAGGTTGACTTTATTGCTACCGTACTCGGATTTTGGTTTCAGAACTTGGTATAGATTCATTTTATTATTTAAGACTTTCTTGCAAAATTTGGTGCAAAACGGAGTTTCTTTTATAGAATTCAGACGCTCGCTGGTAAATTTGACAGTTGAGTTTCTTTGAAAATTTCATGCATTGTGATGTTTATATCGTCGTATTAAGTGTTATTTCGGTATTTCAATCTCTCAAGCGAGTTCGTATGATATTGTGACGATCCGGCCGGCCGTCTTAAGATTACGCCCTGATCCCCTTTTAACTGTTTTCCCTAAGTTCATTTCTACTATTTTGGTTTGCCGGGCCGTTCGATGTTGAGTTTCGGAGAGTTTTGGGACACTTAGTCCCTAAATGAGTGCCTACCCCACACTCTACCATGACATGACAAGTCACAATCTCCAATGGTGCTCTACCCCACGCTCGGTACCCGGCGTGCAAGGCACCTCAATGTAGCACTACGATGTGCAAATACGAGGTTTCAAACCCTCAATACAGTATTTACATCTATTACTAACCTCAAGCCGGCAAAAATTCCTAGCTCTCTATGCCCTTGCCTCTCAATTCGACCCCCTCGCGTGTCGAATCTAACGAAAACCATAACAAATACGTCATATTATGCTATAGGATCAATACCTAATCAAAAAACATCAATATTCCCTAAATTGACAAAACTCGAGGCCCATGTCCACTTATCGAAACTCAGAAATTTTACAGAAAAGTGTTCTTCATATTCTCCCGATTACGTACATATAAAGAACACCAAAATCAGAGTCCGTTTGTCCCCTCCAATCGACCCCTAAAGGTTTCATTATCTCAAACCCCAAAGTCCTAATTTTCTATTATTTTTTATGAATTAAAGACTGGGATTATGGTCTATAATCACCTATAAATGAGTTTTAACAGTCAAATCACTTACCTCTGTGATACCCACTGATGTTTTCTCTTAAAATAGCATCAGAAGCTTCTTCCCGTTCAAAAATTGGAAGAAAACTCGACATGCTTGTTATAGGTATGTTTTTCATGTGTTTTACTACTCCGAGTGGTTTCCTTGTGAAATTCAAATGAATTTAGGCTTTTGTATCACTCAATTTGACCTTATAACGAAGGAGATATATAGGTTTTAAGATTTGCAAATAGTCTAGATTTTTAATACGTCATCAGGGACAATTTCGTCATTAACTTGAAAATTTGGGCAACCTTGGTAAAATGGCCATAAAATTCTCATACGATGTCTAAATTAGACGATTCTTTTTGCTATGGATCCGTAATTACGATACGGATCTAATGTTTCATTAAAAACAGTAATCGGACATCATTCATTCGATGTGATATCATTTATGCTTGAAATAACGACGTCGAAGCATAAGAAAAACGAGCACAACGCTGCCCAAACATATCTGAAACTCACCCGAGCTCCTCGGGACCGCATACGAATATACTAACACGTCACATATGATCATTCAAACTTAGTTTTATTCTAAAAATACCAAAACTAACATCAAAATACCAAATTTACTTCGGATTCAAGCCTAAGTTCTTCTAAAACTTCCGAAACACGCATTTGATCAAAAACCCAACCAAATCACCTCCGAATAACCTGAAATTTTGCAGACACATACCAAATCACCTAACGAAGCTACAGCTACTCTCGGAATTCCATTCCGACTCTTGGATCAAAATCTCACCTATCAACCGGAATTCGCCAAATTACTAACTTCGCCAATTCAAGCCTAATTCTACACCGGACCTCCAAAATTACTTCTGATCACACTCCTAAGTCACAAATCATCCCTTTAAGCTAACCAAATTGTCGAAATCCACATTCGATCCCTCTAACTCATAGGTCAACATTTGGTTAACTTTTTCAAAACAAGCCTTCCTTAAAGAGACTAATTGTCTTATTTCCATCCAAAAATCAACCCGATTCAACTCGTTCACACAAGTCACTGATAATGAAGCATAACAAAGCTGGAAATGGGAGAAATTGAGTGGTTCTCATGAGACGACGGGTTAGGTCGTCACACATGACTATGACAAAACTGAAAAAATAAAGCAAGGGCAAGCACCAACGCTTTTCCCACTTTAAGAATTAAGGAGCCCTATGCCGAAACAGAAGTACAGATACCTAAAAATAGTGAAGTCTCGCAAAAAAGCCGAAGTCGCCCCACTTATATGCAAGAGACAATAGCGAGTCGCCTGTTCGGGTAAGCTCCAGGAAGCTAATGACCTCGATACAAATCTACGATTTGATACTCGACATAGGGAACATCCTCCAACAAGCTTCAAGACTCGCGGGGCCACGCGTATTATCTCCGTGCTCGAGGCAGCATTTTGCATCAGGAGCCTCTGGCCCCAAGAAATAGGGCCTTGATGAGCTCCAAAATGCCGATATTAGATGCGAGGCAAGTGCCTGATCTCGTGATCCCCTCCCAGAGGAGTAAACCCCAGAAGCTCCGATCACCAAATTTCTACGAGGGCCCAAAGAAGCATCCAAACATAAGCAAACTCCTTAGCAAAGTCAATCATATACATTCTAGAAGGGATATGTGCATCAAGATCAATAAGGACCCCCGGGTACCAAAGATGGCCTTCATCCGGGAAAATGTTCCCGAAGGCCCCGGAATTTGATGCATGATCTCTGAACAAATTAGTAGGCCTCGATAGCCTTGATATGCCATGTTAATCCAAGATTGGTTTGAAATACAACGATGAGTCGAAAGAGGGCCATGCCAGTCAGCAGAATATCAGAATGAACGCTCGTATTCAAGCCAGATATCAGCGGCCGGCGAATAAGAGAAGGCATTCAAAAAACCTTGAAGGGCATGAGAACATACAGAAGTGAAACAAAGTAAGGAAAGCAAAAGTCAACAGAGTATTTTCATATTCATAAAAGTTCATGTACAACAGCCCCTGAAAGGTCATAGCTCACATTTACAAAGGGTTCCCCACACAAATTCAACAAAGGGGAATACATGAAAAAGGGCCTAAACCTACTCTACCTTAGAAGGCAAGCCCCCGACTCGGGGCAGAGTTCCACATCAAGCCAGGATACGGAGATGAGTAGCGGTGCATAAGCCGAACAACTATCTACATAGGAAGGAGACCAACTCCCCATCCATCATCATCTCAGGCCAACAGTAACGGCAACGGCCAACATATTGACTATCGCAACTGTATCAAAATAGCACGCTTATGTTCGACGAAGGGAGGCCCCAACAGAAGGCAACGACACAGTCCAAAGGAACTCCAAACAACCTTGAGATAGGAAGTTTCTATCGTAGTGATCAAAGGTAAAAGAAGATTATGAGAAAGAAGAAACAAAGCATGCCAACGGAAGCATTGAGATGGGAAACACAATAACAAAACGCCCTTGTTTATAGGGGGAAATGACACGGTCAACGAGGCTCTGGAAGATTGACTGGTGAATGCAATTACTACCTCCTTGAAAAAACAAATCGTCGGCAGTACTTTTGCCTTGAGGAGCGGAAACGATATGGTAGCATGGATCTACGAGATATGCGATCTGTTATAGAAGATTGCGTCGCGATTCGAATCACGCATAATGTCACCAAAGGGAGTTCGAGAAGTCAAATGTCAGAATCATTTCCCATCACTTCGTCATAGGAAATGCGGAGACTAACTGTACGCAACAAAATAAGAAGACTTGAGTTTCTACTATCATGACATTTCGGAAGCTTTCCCCGAGACCCTGAGGGTGAGAGGTCGCGATCGAGTTCTCAGCCTCAAGGCTCGTTGAAGTCTGACTCGGAGGAAACATGGTTTGAGGTCAGGATATAAGGGGAGACCCCCTAGGCACATGGTTATGTCTGACGGGCCCGGCCTATCTAGAGCCTACTGTGAGGCCTTGCGTCAAACCGTCACATCTTTGTACTCTTACAATTAATACACATGTACTTGTACTCGAGTTCTCCTCTTACATAAAGGGGACTCACCCTACCTTGTAAGGGACGGATGTTGCTCCACTTCTCCAAATGAAATAATCTCTCTCTCTCTCTCTCTCTCTCTCTCTCTCTCTCTCTCTCTCTCTCTCTCTCTCTCTCTCTCTCTCTCTCTTCTAAATTGTCTATCTTCATCGACCTCGAAATCACCTTAGCACTTTATCGCTTTTTATTTGTTCTTCATTTCTTGGCTTAATATTGGTAATATAGAGCCTTGCTTAGCTATACTTTTACTTGTTATCCCCTTCCCGACTGCCTTCGATAGCCTGAGATAGGCTCGAATCTCGGTCCCGAGGTATTTACTGGCTGACATTACGACCGGGCAACAACCACCCACTAGTTCGATTACTGCTTTGCTTAACACGATTTTTGTCATTTTACCTCATGCTTTACCACTAACTGCTCTAACAAACTAGCTCGAAAATAGATGACGTATTTTTTGAATCTCATTTATAAATTTAATTATTGTTTTCATTTTCACAGTAAACAAAAACCTCAAAATATACAAAATCAAAAATCCAAAAAAAGCCAAAAGGTGTCAATATTTAATTTATATACATTAAACAAAAATTACCTAGAATACATGTGGCTCTGCCACTGTCTCGACCCCCGAAAAGAGTTATTTGTTAGTTTTTATATTTCACATGACTTCTTTGAATTATATTGCATTAATTAGCTACAACTAAATAACTTAAAATGTTCCGATGTAGATAAATGATTTAGTTACTATCATATGTTGGCTTTTTAAAAAATATTATACTTAAAAAAAGTAAAAAGGTCATTTTGACTTTTCAAATTTGAGACCTCCTTCGTGAAATAATATATCAATATAATTTTGGCATTTGTAATTGTGAGATAAAGAAAGAGAACTTCTTACTTACAAAGTAATTATCTGAAAGCCAATAGTAATGGGCGGGATAAGTGATTTAACTTTACGTAGTACTTATGTATCTATTGCTATATTTTTAAGTGTATGTATAATGAATGAGCACATATGCATAGCATTGGCGATAATTGAGGTGACAAGGTTGGCAAATGAGACTTTAATTTTTTGTTCAACTCCACTTAAGGATAAGCTTAACTTGACATCGATCCAATCACAACTAGGACTTCTGGGTAATTTTATAGCTGTTTACTGGAGTAATTATTTTCAAATTCTTAATGCTTAATTAGTCATAATATTTAACAACTATTTTGGCTGCGTGAACTAATCACACTATGATGGTATTGAATCATATTTAAAAGAAAAAAAAAATATGTAGTACATCTGTACATACATGTATGCTTGTAGTTTGTACTTGAGAGTCAAATTTCTACGTTACTTAATGATTCTCCCTTTATGTCCAGAAAACACACTATGAACGCCCACCAGCCAAAATGTCCAGCAGCTAAAGGCAGAGACAGATCCAGGGTATAAATTCTATGGATTCAAACCTATTATATTTTTAAAGTTATGAGTTCATATTTATTGTTTTTACAATTTTAATAAATTTTTACGTATAAATTTTTACTCCGCATAAAAAATTATGAATTCAGTTAAACCCGTAGACCGTATACTACATCTGCCACTGGCCAAAGGCCACAGTTTTGTGTCTTTATGTCAACAAATATACCATATCATGGCGAACTTAGAAATGAGACGGGTAAGTTTTAGGTTAAAATTAGGAGAAATGGACCTTTATGGTCATTTATAATGTTGAAATTAAGAGTGTTTATTTTAGATTTTTTATGTGTAAAACTAAATTTTCTCATGTGTAAAAAAGGAGATAGGATCATGAAATTAAAAACAAGTTTGTAAAGACCCACAAAACCATTTGATCTTAACTTAGTAAGTTTTTAAATGAATATGTAATTCTATACGGAGTATATACTTCTTTTTTGTGTATTATATGTTACAAATATTTTTTCACAAAAATTAAATATGTAGTTTTTCACATAAATTAAATTGAGGGGGCTATGCGTAAAATGAGCAAGGGCAAAGCGATCGGGTCGGATGAAATTCGGGTGGAGTTTTGGAAGAATGCGGCCAAGGCGGGCTTTGAGTGGCTCACTAGGTTATTTAATGTCATTTTTAGAACGAAGAAGATGCCCGAAGAGTAGAGGTGGAGCACGATGGTTCCTTTATACAAGAACAAGGATGATATCCAAAATTGCATTAACTATCGGGGTATCAAGCTAATTAGTCATACTATGAAAGTCCGGAAGAGAGTGGTAGAGACTAAGGGTGAGGAGAGGGTGTCTATTTTCGAGAACCAGTTTGGGTTTATGTCAGGGCATTCGACTACACATGCCATCCACCTTGTTAGAGATTGATAGGGCAGTATAAGGAGAGAAAAAAAGACATATATATGGTGTTCATTGACTTAGAAAAGGCGTACGATAAAATTTCTAGGGAGGTTTTGTCGAGTGTTTGGAAGCTAGAGGTATACTTGTTGCCTACGTTAGATTGATTAAGGACATGTATGATGGAGTAAAGACACGAGTAAGGACAGTGGGTGAGGACTCGAACTATTTCCCAGTTATGATGGGGTTGTATCAAGGGAAGACACTCAGCCCTTTTTTGTTTGCTCTGGTGATAGATGTACCGACGCGCCATACATGTCCAAGGGCAGGTGTTGTGGTGCATGTCATTTGCATATGATATTGTATTGATTGAGGAGATGCGAGACGATGTGAATGCGTAGTTAGAAGTATGGAGACAGACCCTGGAATCTAAAGGTTTCAAGTTGAGCAAGACCAAGACAGAATACTTGGAGTTTAAGTTCAGTAGCGAGACTCAATGGGGGAAGGGGAGGTGAGGCTGGACTCGCAAGTCATCCCTAGAAGAGGCAGTTTTAAGTACCTTGGTTATATTATCCAGGAAGATGAGAAGATTGATAAAGATGTCACACATGGGACGGGATGGATGAAATGGAGACTCGCTTCTGGTATTTTGTGTGACAAAAAGATGCCACTGAAACTTAAGGGTAAGTTCTACAAAGTGGTGGTCAGACCAATAATGTTGTATGGGGCTAGTGTTGGCCAGTCAAGATCGTCCATGCCCAGAAGATGAAGGTAGAAGAGATGAGGATGTTGACACGAATGTGCGGGCACACTAGTTAGATAGGATCAGAAATGAGGTTATTGACGACAAGGTAGGTGTGGCCCCTATTGAGAAAAAGATGCGGGAAGTGCGGCTTAGGTGGTTTGGTCATGTGAAACGGAGGAGAACAGATGCCCGGGTGAGGAGGCGTGAGAGGTTGACATTGGAGGGTTTAGGGAGAGGTAGAGGTAGACAAAAGAAGAGGTATAGAGAGGTGATTAGGCAAGACATGCGAACTTCAGTTGACCGAGGACATGACACTTGAAGGAAGGTATAGAGGTCGAGGATTAGGGTAGTAGAGTAGGTAGTCTAGAGTGTTCATAATAGTAGTATTGGCTTAGTCTCACTTTCTTTGGGTAGTAGGTTTTTATGACTAACCGGTATTTTCTTTTATTGTTGATTACCTTATTATCTTGTTCTTTTTATTCTGTTTTTATATTGCTTTTTGGTACTGTCTTTTCTTGTCTATATTTTTATTAAGGTGGTGCTTATGCTTTCCTGAGTCGATGGTCTATTGAAAACAACATCTTTATCCTCATAAAGTAGGTGTAAGATCTACGTATACATTACCTTTTCCAGACTTTATGGTGTGGGATGAGACTGAGTATGTTGTTGATGATGTTTGTAGTTGGATCTGTCACTAAATTAAAATGTACTTACGATCCAAGGAAGTATCATGGAAGGTGAAGTCTTGTTCTTTTTCGCTGAATAAAACAAGTGAAATCATTAAAAAGGAAAAAAATCAAACAGCAAAAAAACAGCACACCTTGAAATAAACGCCTCTTTTCTGGAAAAAATCTCGGAGTTTTCTGTTTATGCAAGCAAGAACTAATGATATTTTGTTTAACTATTTATTTGTTTCTGAAATTTTGTGGTTATTCTTTTGTTAATTCATATTTATATATAGTCCACTACCTAACAAGATGAAAATATCATTTTCACTATCACTTCACTCCAAACCGCCCATTTCTGATGACTTGTCTTCTTCCAATTTATTAAAATGTTGATTTGGCTAAGATAACTACTATTAATAATTACTCGCACCAATCCATTTGACATCTAAGTCAACAATTTCGTTCCGAACTTGTTCGTTAGCCATTATAAATAGTGAAAGAATATAAGTTTTGCAGCTTTGATAGTATGGAGTCTAATACCGAGAGACATGTCATGAAACGAAGGACGAAAACGAGCGAAATCAATATTATGTTTGATCACGCTCAACTATGTCTTATAAAAAGAATTTTATGGATGCTACAAATATAACCCGAGTATTACGCTCAGGGTCGAATCCACATAGAGTTAACCTATCAACTACTATCTTTAGACCCACTAACTCCTCAGAATCAGCTTCTCAAATATTCAAATCTCAGTTGAGCGTTTCTTTAATAACTACTTTTGCAGATAACTAAATAACTGTAAACTAAACTAAATATGTTGTAAACAATGATGAGAAGAAGCTAAGGTAATGATTTCCCCTATTGATGGAATTCCTTCTGTTTATGCTCATACAAATTTACCAACACATCTCTATTAATCATGAATACTCATTTTACCGTAAATCTCTCCCGAGTAATCACAGTAATTTACTTTTGCACTTTCCCGAGATACACTAGCTTACTTTAATTAATGCAGATCACTTTAGATTATACCCAATACTTCGTTATCCTTAATCCCGCCTTTAAACCCGCAATTAAAGATTCCTCTAATAATCTAGGAGTGGTGTTGTTCAACAATAACCTAAATATGCATTATTTTCCAAGTTATGCACACTAAATAGGCACATCTAATTGAGGATCCTGTCAATTAACTACAACAAACATGAAGTTGAACAAATAGAGATTAAACTGGCAATTTGTATTCACATAAATAAGAAGTTCATCACCCAATAGGTTCCATCAAAACCTTAGACAATGAATTTAGCTACTCATGGCTATGGAAAAATAAACTAAGATAGAATTCATCATAAAAATCAAAAGAAAAGAAGAAAGATGTTTAGAGTATTCTCTCACAATAGTTTTCCTTGCCAAGATACTCTCAAAATCAATATATGCCTCCTTTGGGCGAAGTCTAATATTTTAAATAGGGTTTAGGTCTAAAAATCCTGTATTTGACACTTTGACCCCTGAAGTTTCTGCGCCTGCTGCGGTCGCAATCACCCTCTCTGAATCTCTGAGGTTCTGATACTGCCTTCCACCGCGGTTCTGCTGCTGTCGCGGTAGAACCGCGGCCAAACCACTGTTCTGAATCTTGAGGGCTGGCGCGTGGCTTCAATGGGAATTTAACATTTGGCCTCTTTTCTCTAATTTTGACTCCAAAACTGCTCCTTGGCCTTCCTTAGCCATTTATCACGTACAAATCATGAAAAGCACTAATAAGAGCATTTTGTTATCATATTTATCATCAAAACAACATAGAAGGTGATTATTTAAGACTTAGTCAAATTCACCAATTATCAGTACCCCAAACTTAAACTTTTGCTCGTCCTCAAGCAAACTAAGTCACACTTCTAGGCCTAACTGTTCAATGTATTTCCCCAATATATGTCACACTCGCTATTATCAATGATTAACCTAAGCAGTGCAATAATCATAACTCAAATGCAGACTCTCATGCCAAGACACACTTGTGCTCACTCTAATTACTCTAACAGACGTGAAGGCTCACTTTTTCTTCATGAGTCACATGCCCTCACATAAACAAAATCTGAGAGAAGTTCCACACACCTATAATTCAACAACAAGGAACCATATATAGAAAGAATTCACTTCCTCTCAGCAAAGAGCATTCACATGCCACACAGACACACCATAAGCTTGCCCCTAGTGTAATACTCTACTAATCGAGCCATTCAGTCAAAGATCAAGAGGTCTTTATAAGTTGTAATGTAGGCTAAGGGACGAGTAGGATATATTTGTATATAGTAACTAACCTCCCTAAGCACTTTTAATATACACTTCCTTTTATTTCACCTTTATGCTCAACCCAATCATTATTCCACATTTTTATTCACTTGTGACCCCTACTTTTCTTTAGGTGCAACTGGCTTTCTTTCTTTTTTTTCCAGAGTTTTATTATACAATGCCAATTCACCAATTTAGCCATTCATTCTTGATTCCCTTTTCCTCTAACTCCCTACTACCCCACACTTTGACTTTTGCATATTCTTTAGTGATTCAAGTGCTTCTAGGAGGTAAGGGCTCAAACAATTAGCTTATTCACACACAGCTATTTAGATCATTATAGGGTTATCAAAGAACATGCTTCAGGCTCAAAGGGGTTAACTATAGTAATATGTACAGGTGAATTTACAATTATATAGGGTTGCACAAATAAATGACTCAATCATCTCTAAGACTAAACGACTTCTATTTCGTTTTGCAAACACACAAGGCAAGTTCTAAGTATCATATGCAAGCACATAATGCAAGTAACAATTCACACACACTTAGCATGTAACTCATTCCAAAAAAGTTCATCAACATAATCATACAAGTGTTCAAGCAAGACAAGATGTGCAAAATTAAGGCATATATTATGAGTCTAAAAACAAGCTAAGACATCACACTCTCAAGTTCTTTTTTATTTGCAAGTGTGCACATTTGGGGTTACATTCTAGCATTCACCCATCTAATCCTAAAACTACAAAAAGAAAAATTTACCTAACCCGATTCAAGAAAAACCCTTGAAAGAACCGTGGTCAAAAGAAAAACCAAGGGGGGGGGGGGTGTTACACTACCTAAAAAAGGAAAGTAAAAAACAAAAAAAATTCTACATGGACTACTTCCCTCAAGAGTACTGTCCAAGTAGTCCGTCATCAGGAAGAGTCCTCTAACTTTGTTTTTGGGTTTATATATATATATATATATATATATTTAGTTTCGACTTTGACCCTCAAGAGACCTGTCGACAAGTCTACGTTGTTGGGACCAGTCAGCTAATTCTAATATAGACCTAATCAAATATATATAACACTAACTTCTACACAACATTACAGCTATATATAATACAACAAACAAACAGAGCAAGTCTCCCACCCCACACTTAGAATTATGGCATGTTCCCATATCATATAAACAAAGTAAAGAGCAGACGGGTTAGAAGACTTACCTGAGACTCAGGCAGAGTCGGAGACAGTGTTGGGGTCGACATGACAAGCTCTCCCCAATGCACGGAACCAAGCCATGAACCGGCTCTCAGTCCTGGACTGCCTCTGGGACATAGCAACCATCCTCGTGTGGAATCCGTCCACCGAGGTGCGGAGATCCGCCACCTCTTCCTCCAAAAACCATAACATAGGTCTGGTGGACTGTGATCTTGATAGTTCAGCCCGAGAATGTATGTGCCGAGAAGGACCAGCACTGCCTGTCGACCTCCCGATGGAGAAACAAGGACCGGGTCATAATCCTCATCATCAATTTTAATTGTTGTTCTTATACCCCGGCCCACCCTGATTCCAGAGGCTTTGAATGGTGCTTTTGGTAGCAAATCTCTATCGGCTGGGTATGTGGGTGTATTCTTCATCAAGCACAATGTGGTTACCAAAGAAGGGATATAGAATCCCTTTGTCCGCAGTGGTCCGCGGAGTACCATCTCATCTCCAATTACCCGGGCTGGATCAAACTCCTTCTGAGTGACAAAACACCAAGTCAATATTGCCCGATTGAAGTTCACATCCATTGTATTGCTGAATAGCAGGAATCTGCTGTAGATAGCAGTCAGCCAACATTTGGCCAAGTGAGTGAAGGAGCTAGAGTTGAGGGTGATTTGGTCCCGTATCCAAATGGGTCGCCCCTCTGTGCATAGTGCAGCTATCATAACCTCCCATGTGACATTCGGCCTATCATGATAATAGTCGATGTCACTGGTGAATGGAGGCAGCTTCAACACCTGGCGAATTGTCGGAACTTTGGCATTGACTATTTTGCCACGTACAATCACCTCCCTACTCATGTGGAATGAGCAGTTGGCGTAGAAATCTCGAACTAACATCTTGTTAACTGGAGCGGGGTCATCGAATAGGAATTCCATCTCCTGCCTCATAATCTCCTCATACATATCCTCCTTTTCATCATGGAGGGCTATCCGGTCGATCAGAATCTCATGAAGGAAACTCTTTGTAGATTTAGCATGGAAATCATCCTCAGCCAGTTCCGATGCGAACCTGGACTCATCATAAGTAGGGCGCCTAGAAGGTCCTGCTGACTGCCTTGATCTTTTGGGAGCCATATGTCCTGCAAAATATCAAACAAACTATCAAATATTCCTTAACAATAGCCAATCGGATGGTTACTCAGACTTCACCACCCGATGGCACCAAATACTCTCCCTTAATTCATTTATAACAATTTCCACAATAGCTCCACAATTTTTCTACCACTTCCGGCATAATACACCCCACACTTACTCCTTCCACCATATAACTACTACAACAATACCATACATCCACTACAACAATACCACCAATCAATTACACAACATCATCCATCAATTACAATACCCTAAACCTAAGTTGGGCGTAAAATACCCCAAAATTATACAACACAATACCAATTTTTTGGCCAATACCATACTACGCCACAAAAATATATGTTAGGCCTCCAAGCCACCAAAACAACTTCACAATTATATATAATGGAGACCCAATCAATTGCTCACCAAACAACCTCATAAACATCAACTACAATAATGGAAAATATAGAAGAAAGCAAAACATTCAAGTTTTACATTAATCCAAACTAAGGTTTAATTAAAACTCCTAACTAACTAAAATACACTACTTAGAAGAGAAACAAATAGAGAGAGAAGAAAATAACTTACTTGTGGTGAAGAGGTGAGGAACTTGAGTGTGTTAATGGAGGTGGGAAAGGAGAAGGGAAGAAGATGAAGAGAGCAGGGAGAGAATTGGGGTAGAGAGTTTTTATTTAGAGAGATGAAAAGAAAGAGGGAAATAGGGAAGGGGGCTGCGTTCTGATGGGAAAAGAAAGGGGGGCAGTTATTAGGTTGAAAAAATAATGGGGGAAAACCAAAAGAATAAAAAAATAAAATTAAAAACATACTTACCTAGGCCGCGCTGGAGTCTACCGCGGTCGCAATAGAACCGCGAGCAGTGAGGTTCAGAAAGGTCGTTTGACCGCGGTTTCACCGCGGTCGCGGTGGAACCGCGGTCGATGCCCCTCTCTGATTCTAACGCCCAGTTTTTTTTGTTTTTTTGTTTTTAGATAGATAAACTACAAAGGTTACAATAACAATAATTTCATGGGTTGCCTCCCACGTAGCGCCTGATTTAACATCGCGGCAAGACTCATATGATCCCAATTAAGGTTCGCTCGACCTCTGTGGATCATTCAAATGCAGCTTGGACATCTCCTTTGGCTCGTTCATACCCATATACAATTTCAATCGCTGACCGTTGACTCTAAATGTACGAGAGTCATTTTCAGTAGCAACTTCCACAGCTCCGGATGGAAACACTTCAACCACGCTGAACGGTCCAGACCACCTTGAGTTAAGCTTACCTGGGAACAATCGCATTCTTGAGTTATAGAGCAGTACTTTGTCCCCGGATTTGAAATTTTGCTCAATGATTTTCTGATCGTGTAACCGCTTCATTCTCTCCTTATACAGCCTTGTACTTTCAAAAGCCAGATACCGGAACTCCTCTAGCTCATGTAATTCATTGGACCTTGACGCGCCCGCAACTTCCAAATCTAAATTCAGTTATTTTAGTGCCCAGCACGCTTTATGTTCAAGTTCAACAGATAGGTGACAGGCCTTCCCAAACACCAACTTATATGGTGACATACCAATTGGTGTCTTGAAAGCTGTCCTATAAGCCCATAGTGCATCATCTAGCTTCCTTTACCAGTCAGTTCTTGCAGCGTTCACAGTTTTTGTTAATACACTCTTGATCTCTCTATTGGACACCTCAACATGTCCACTAGTCTGCGGGTGGTATGGAGTAGTCACCTTATGGCGCACATCATATTTAGCCAACAACTTCTCAAAGGCCCTATTGCAGAAGTGAGTGCCCCCGTCGCTTATAATTGCACGCGGTGTCCCAAAGCGGGTGAATATGTTCTTCTTGAGAAACCCAACCACCACCTTAGCATCATTGGTGGGTAATGCTGCAGTTTCCACCCATTTGGACACATAGTCTACAGCAACAAGAATGTACTTATTACCATAGGAGCTGACGAAGGGACCCATGAAATCTATCCCTCAGACATCAAACACTTCCACCTCCTAAATTGGGTTCATGGGCATCTCGTGACGCTGGGAAATGTTCCCGGTATGTTGACATTCATTACAACCCTTGACCCACAAGTGAGCATCTTTAAACACTGTTGGCCAAAAAAATCTGGCCTCTAGCACTTTAGCTGCTATCCTGATCCCTCCAAAGTGACCGTTATACGCTGAAGCGTGACAAGCCTGCAAGACAGAAGATTGTTCGAACTCTGGGACGCATCTCCGGGTCATGTTATCAAGACAAATTCTAAACAAGTAGGGCTCATCCCAGTAATACAATTGGCTTTCACGAAAGAATCTCTTCCTCTAGAGCGATGACAGGTCGTGAGGGACAATACCACTGGCCAGGTAATTAGCAAATTCTGCATACAATGGCGCTTCTTGATGTGTGGTAGCGAGCAGTTACGCATCTAGAAAAGTCTCCAGAATATCTTCAACTTCTACAACATTTTTAGCTCATTCAAGTCGTGATAAGTGATCAGCGACTTGATTTTCAGTGCCCTTATGGTCACGAATTTCAAGATCGAACTCTTGTAGTAGCATTACCCAACGAATCAGGCGTGGCTAAGAGTCCTTTTTTCTATTAAATATCTAAGAGCTGCATGGTCAATGTATACGATTACCTTGAATCCTATCAGATAGGATCGGAACTTGTCAAAAGCAAATACCACAACTAGCATCTCATTTTCCGTCACTGTGTAATTCAACTGGTCTCCGCTCAATGTCCTACTAGCATAGTAGATTGGGTGCATCAATTTGTCCTTCCGCTGGCCCAGCATTGCCCTCACCGCGTAGTCACTAGCATAACACATTAATTCGAACGGTTGCTCCCAGTTAGGGGCAGCGATGAGGGGTGATGTGACCAGCCTTTGCTTCAACTCCTCAAAAGCTACCCTGCAATTATCAGAAATTACAAAAGGTTGATCTTTCTCTAACAACTTACAGAGAGGGTTGGCGATTTTGGAGAAGTCCTTAATGAACCTCCGGTAGAAACCGACATGTCCAAGAAAGCTTCGTATGGCTTTGACTGAAGTTGGTGGTGGCAGCTTTGCTATGACATCAACATTTGCTCTATCAACCTCTATTCGTTTGCTTGACACCCGGTGCCCCAAAACTATTTCTTCTTGTACCATGAAATGGCACTTCTCCCAATTTAGAACCAAGTTAGTCTCAATGCACCGTTTCAGCACACGTGTCAGATTTACTAGGCATTCCTCAAATGAATTCCCCACCACTGAGAAGTCATCCATGAACACCTCTATTACATCTTCTACCATGTCAGTGAATATAACTATCATGCACCGTTGGAATGTAATGGGTGCATTGCATAGGCCAAATGGCATCCTCCTGAAGGCGTAAATGTCATATGGGAATATGAAGGAGGTCTTTTCTCTATCCTCACGGGCAATGGAGATCTGATTGTACCCTGAGTACCTATCTAAGAAGCAAACGTGTGACCTTTCTGCCAATCTATCTAGCATCTGATCAATAAAGGGAAATGGGAAGTGGTCTTTCCGGGTGGCTAGATTCAACTTCCTGTAATCCGTGCAAATCCTCCAGCCTGTGACGGTTTTTGTTGAGATAAGTTCATTGTTATCATTCATCACCACCGTCATGCCACCCTTTTTAGGCGCACATTGAACTGGGTTGACCCAGCTACTATCAGAAATTGGTAAAATGATTCTCGCATCTAACCACTTTATTACTTCCTTCTTTACCACTTCCTTCACATTTGGGTTCAGCCTCCTCTGATGTTCCCTGGAAGGTTTGTGCCCCTCTTCCAACAGAATCTTATGCATGCAATAGGCGGGGCTGATCCCCTTGATATCTGCCGTGGTCCACCCAATGGCAGTTTTGCACTCATTTAGTACCTTTATAAGCTGTTGAACCTGCACATCTAACAAACCAGATGAGATAATAACAGGTAATGTGGAATTGGGACCCAAAAATTCATACCTGAGGTGGGCTGGTAATAGATTTAGTTCCAGCTTAGGTGCTTCTTCAATGGATGGTTTTGCTGGAGGGGTCTCTCTCTTTTCTAAGTGTAAGGGTTCAAACTCAAGATTTCTATCCCATGACCCTCTACCTTCCAGTGCTAATACCCATTCCGCCAAATTCTCCCCATTCACTTCATCTAGGTTCATTAAGCATGCCGCTAGGGGATCCTCGGTCGTCAACACCTCATCATCTTACTCTACAATTACATCCACTGCATCAATAAGAGAGCAATTTGCGAACTCACTCGGTTGCCTCATAGATTTTTGCACATTGAATATAATTTCTTCATTATTGAGCCTCATCTTGAGCTCCCCAGTTTCACAATCATTCAACGCTCTCCCCGTGGCCAAGAATGGTCTTCCTAAGATTATAGGAATTTCTTCATCCACCTTGTAGTCCAAGATTACAAAATCTGCGGGGAACATGAATTTCCCCACCTGAATAAGTACATCATCAAGAATCCCAAATAGACGTTTTACAGTCCTGTCAGTCAATTGCAGCAACATAGAGGTGGGTCTAGCTCTATGTTGGCATTGGACCCAATAACCTGTTGTATCATTGCTTCCAGTCTAATGAACCTATCTTTTTGTCTTCCACCATGTTGTTGTTGAGGTGGATGGTACCCTTGCTGCTGATTGTTGTACCCCTATGATCTAGGATACTGAGCCATGTTGTTTGGGGGTCTCATACCTCCCATGTTTTCAGCGTTATATTGTGGCTGAGGTGGTCTGTACTGTTGTTAAGTCTGCTGACCCCAATTCTGATTTCCTTGTCTCTGACCCCTGTAGTTAGCCACGTAGTTCATATTTTCAGGGTGCTGGTGATGATGATCATGCTCTGCATTCTACGGGTTACCAATTGGCTGGCTAATGCAAGATGCGCACAAGCCCTCATTGGTAGTATCTACTATATGTACTTGCTGCTTAACCCATGATTCCTCCACCTTTTTGGTGAGGATGCTCATCTGTGTTAATAGAGTCGCCATATTTTCAGCCATAGTGTTCGAAGGATCAAGAGGCACTGAGTGCACCACAGGAGTGATAGGTGCATTCCTAGTTGTCCATCCTAAATTTTGTGCCATTTTGTCCAGCAAATTCTGACCTTCTCTCCAAGTCTTGCTCAAAAATGTCCCACCTGCTGAGGCATCCACAATATTCTTCATGCTATCAGATAGCCCCATGTAAAACCGTTATCCCAACATCTGTTCTGGAACACCATGGTGAGGATACATAACCAACATTCCTTTAAACTTGCCCCGTGTCTCATGTAATGTCTTCATTGGTTTTTGCTTGAAGCTCACGATCTCAGCAATTTGTTGAGCAGTTTTGTTGGGCGGGTGGAACTTGTTGTGGAATTGCTTGACTAATTCATCCCAAGTTTCTATAGAGTTGTAGGGAGTGAATTAAGCCATATTTGTACAGCTCATGTCACCGAGAATGGAAATAATAATAGCCTGATTACTTCCGAAGTCACGTTGGGTTGCCTTTGCGTTTTGCATATGGATAAGAAGTTCTTCTAGTGCTGCTGAGGATCTTCGATTTGTGTCCCAAAAAAAAGTTCCTTGTTTTGCAACAAGTGTAGCATATTGTTTGTGATCTGGAAAGATTCAGCTTGTATTGCGGGCACAACAATAGCAGCGGCCGAATTGTCAGCAGTGGGTTGTGCCCAGTCATAAAGTGCTCCTTCAAGCACAGGAGATGCCTCTTCCATGACGTTTCCGTTAGGATCATTGACGTCCCCCAAGTCAATTTCGATTTTTAGTGGTTGTTGGGATTGCTGAATTCTTTTGTTGGCACGGTTCAATGCCCGGAATATTTGCTCGGGGTTTGAGAGTCCTTCAAGTAGTTCTCTAGTCCTCGTAGATTTTCTAGGCATACATCTGAGCAACCAAGTCAACAACCGTCAAATTTTCAATCAAAAGTTGGGTACAGAGAAAACTAACTACAATAAGAATCTTTGTATTTCTGTCAATGGCAATTAATAATTCTGTTAACTCCCCGGCAACGGTGCCAAAATTTGATCACGCCCAACTATGCCTTATAAAAAGGACTTTGCGGACGCTACAAATATAACCCGAGTATTACGCCCAGGGTCGAATCCACAGAGAGTTAACCTATCAACTACTATCTTCAAACCCACTAACTCCTCAGAATTATCTTTCCAAATATTCAAATCTCAGTTTAGTGTTTCTTTAATAACTACTTTTGCATATAACTAAATAACTATAAACTAAACTAAATATGTTGTAAACAATAATGAGAAGAAGTTAAGGCAATGATTTCCCCTATTGATGGAATCCTTTCTGTTTATGCTCATACAAATTTACCAACATATCTCTATTAATCATGAATGCTCATCTTACCGTAAATCTCTCCCGAGTAATCACAGTTGTTTACTATTACACTCTCCCGAGATACACTAGCTTACTTTAATTAACGCATTCACTTTAAATTACAGTCAAGGCTTCATTATCCCTAATCCCGCCTTTAAACCCGTAATTATAGATTCCTCTAATAATCTAGGAGTGATGTTGTTCAACAATAACCTAAATATGCACTCTTTTCCAAGTTATGCACACTAAATAGGCACAACTAATTGAGGATCCTATCAATTAACTACAACAAACACGAAGTTGAACAAATAGAGATTAAACTAGTAATTTGTATTCACATAAACAAGAAGTTCATCACCTAATAGGTTCCATCAAAACCTTAGACAGGGAACTTAGCTACTCATGTCTATGAGAAAATAAACTAAGATAGAATTTATCATAAAAATCAAAAGAATATAAGAAAGATGTTTAGGTTATTCTCTCACAATAGTTTTCCTTGCCAAGATACTCTCAAAATCAATACATGCCTCCTTTGGGCGTAGTCTAATATTTTAAATAGGGTTTAGATCTAAAAATCCTGTATTTGACACTTTGACCCCTGAAGTTTCTGCGCCTGCCACGGTCGTGATAGAACCGCGGCCAATCACCCTCTTTGAATCTCTGAGGTTCTGAGACTGCCTTCCACCGCGGTTCTGACGCGGTCGCGGTAGAACCACGGCCAAACCACTGTTCTGAATCTTGAGGGCTGGTATGGCATGGCTTTAATGGGAATTTACACATTTGGACTCTTTTCTCCAATTTTGACTCCAAAACTGCTCCTTAGCCTTCTTAGTCATATATCACCTACAAATCATGAAAAATACTAATACGAGCATTTTCTTATCATATTTATCATCAAAACAACATAAGAAGGTGATTATTTAAGACGTGATTATAGTCAAATTTATATCGTCTCATATTTTACTTTTGTTATATAGATTTCGGATGTAAAATGTGTTGATTTATATTAATTTGAAGTGTTTTTATGTGTAGGAATGATCCGGGAGCAATTAGGGGCGAAAGGTGCGAGATTAAAGCCAAAACACATGAAAAAAAAACAAAAAAAAAAAGGAATTTCCAGCGCCTAGCGCTACCTGTGGCGCCACAAATAGTGTGCTCTAAATTACCAGCGCCAGGAAAGCGCCTAGCACTAGGCTAGGCGCTAGTGACGGAATTTCTATCCAACTTCACCCGGGACAAGGTTATTTTGGCCCAAGGCCCCCTAACTCGTATAAAGGGGTCCAAAACCTAATTTGGGAGGATCGAACATATTTTGAAGGAGAATTATTCATGTGGAGGAACACACACTATGCTTGGAGGAAGCTTCTAACTAGTTTTTCTTCTCTTCTCTTCTCTTCTCTTCCTTTAATTTCATAGCTCATTAGTTCTAGAGTTTTGTGTGCTACATGAACGTTGTAGTTTGAAGCTTGAATTGTTCTTATTATTTTGGAAATTTTACCACCTATAAAATATGTTAAGACCTAATTATAACATATAAATACCTTTTCAAAATTTTACATAATATAATAACCTTTTCTATTTTTGTAGCAAAAATCAAAATTTAATGATTTCCTATATTTAATCCTTATTTTTCTCAATCCAGTATAACTCCCCCATAATATTTTATTTTCTCTTTCATCTTAATACATCTTTTCTTAAAACTTCCCAAACACACTTATTCTGTATCTCTCAAATCACTCTCCTCCCCCAATATACTCTTCTCGTCTCCACACTTCATCCGACATCCAATTTCTGCCATTGTTGAGGGTTTAACTTTCTTCATCAAATTTCTACAGAAATACCAGTATTAACAGGTATATTAAATTGTTGCAATAAATTTAAAAAGATACAACTTCATCCAAGTTCTGTTAAACTCAACTTGTTAGCAGCATATGTATACACATGTATTCGAATGTATTAAATTACATTTCATAAAAGTTTTTAAATTCAAGTTCTGTTAAACTCAATTGTTAGCAACATATGTATACACATGTATTCGAATGTATTAAATTGCATTTCAGAAAAGTTTTTAAATTCAAATTCTGTAAAACTCAACTGTTTTTAAATTCAAGTTGTGTAAAACTCAACTGTTGATTTGTAATGCTCTGTTTTTTCTCGTTAATTGGGTCAAAATAGAGTAGATTTCATATGGATTTCGTTTATTTAAGTTAGTTAACTAAAATAGTGGAAATCAAATTTTTTTGGATATCCTTCCGTTTTTATCTTATTCAAATTTCCCAGATTTGCGCTTACCCGTTACTATTTTCACGCTAAATACATGTTAATACACTTAAATACAGTTTGGCATTTATAGCAATCCTAGTTTATGCGGCGGATCTTAATGTTGTATTATTAAATACAACTTGTTTAATACACTAAATACATTATAGAATACGGTAAAACATTCATATATCATGTAATATTAAAAATGGTTTCTATTTATTGTTAATTAGCTCTTTATGAATGCTCTTTATGAAAAATTCTCTATTATTTTATCATATTGATTTATTTATTTAATCTTGCGCTTAATTATTTGATTTCTTGATCACCAATTGAATACTATCTACGAATCTTGAATTGAACTAGGGAGGGAAAATTCTAGATTGCATGTAAGATTGAGTAGAGCAAGATCTTAACTCGGGGGAAGGGGGAGGGGAGCTCATTTGCGGTTAGGATAGGAATATACCTAATCGTCTTGCTTGGTTACTATACAGGAATTATTAATGTGTTCTTATTAATTTTAATTTCATAGGAATATAGGCGTTAGATTAGCTTGAATAGGCAAGTACTACTTCGGGAGAAGACTCCGAGCAATATTAATCTGCCAACCAATAAATCAGTTAAATTAATTACACGATTAAAATGAAAAATTCAACGGGATTGTTAGCTAACTCATAGCTCTAGAATATTCTCTCCCATTGAATTCCTCTTTTAACTTGTCATTGTTTTTTTTAATCTCTTAATTTATTACTCTAGAGTAAATTTTAGTTAAATATTTATATTTTAGGATTCACTTAAATAAATTAATTATTTAATTTAACTTAATTGATAGTTAATTATAAATTTTTTATTTGTCGACTATATATACTTGGGCATTTTGTTGCAACAAAATCAACTCTCTCCGAGTCTTCTTTGGATCCTTTTATATCAACAACATAAGTGAAAGCATGTGTTCTTTCTAATGGACGGTTGGATGATAATTTTGACAGTGATGGATGGGGGGCCAAAAGAAAAAAGGACAACTTTCTACCATGTGTTCGTATGTTATTTATTCGAGTTATTCGTACAGATATATAGGAAATTTTATGAATTTGCTTCCCCATCTAATGATGGATATTAATTAGAATAGTTGAACCTCCATAGAGGTACTTTAACATAAGATTTCGGGGTACATAGGTCACGATGGTACAGATTTTTTAATTATCAAATTAAATCAATTATATTTGTTATTAAATCTAAAGACCAAATCAAACCAATAAAATATAAATTTTTAAATCTCAAACTTTTCGAGTTTTCGAGTTTTTTCGAGTTTTTTTTCCCATAAAATTTTCACAACACAAAATACAAAATTTGTGCTCCAAATATTTTTTTAATCTAAATGGCTACAGCAAAAAATGGGGTATTAATATATACGGGTGAATACTAATAAATATTTTAATTTATTCAATGGGGCGCTTATCTTCTATGTTCTGAAACCTAAAACCCCCAAAAAAATAAATAGTCTCACTATCAGCTCCAATAATTCAAACAAAATATCACCTATCTTCTTATCAATGCGATGATGCAATACACAAATGTCGGCTTACACGTTTTGCGTTACTGTGACTTCACCTCTCTAAACAGATCAAAAATAAAATAAAAAATAAGAGTTATACTTAGGAAATGTATATTTAGGAAAACAAAATACTGAAGAAAATAATCAGATACACAGATTTAGCTTCTTTTTTCTTTTTGGTACAGGAGGACACAGTAAAAATTATATGGGACGGTCTATTTGGTTATTCTCATTTAATATATACTTATTTTTTTTTTTAGTTTTAACTTGTATCCATTTTTAAACAACTTCAGCCACATTTCTTCTCATCCTTCTCTTCCTTCGTTTTTTTTTTCTTCTTCTTCTTCTTCTTCGTCGTTCTTCTGCTGCTGTTAGTGCTGCTATGAAACTTCAATTCATGGGATGATTGTCATAAGTATGTTTATCAGATTATTTAAAAATAAATTATATGTAATTACGTAAGTTCGTCGACAATAATTTATGAATATTTCCACGTAATTATGTTCTTTTCACGTTCATTGTTTCCAAATTTATGATTTAGATATTGTTGGCAATATGATAATTTTATTATAGTAATACAATGAAAGAATAATCTGATTATATATAGTATGCTAGAAATCTTTTTCAAAAATTTCAGCTTATATAGTGCTGAAATTTTTACAAATTAACTAAATAATTTTAGGATCTTCTGCTGAAGTTTTGAAAAAGATTTATGACAAAACTAATGAATCCAAGACAAAAAAAAGCGTCAACTTATATAGTGTTGAGATTTTTACAAATGAAGTAAATAACTTCAGCATTTTCTGTTGAAGTTTTTGAAAAAGTTTATCAAGGACAAAAAAACTTCAGCTTATTTAGTGCTGAAGTTTGTACAAATGAACTAAATAACTTCAGCATCTTCTGCTGAAGTTTTTGCAAATGTACAAAATAACTTCAGCATCTTCTGCTAAAGTTTTTGAAAAAGTTTTTTGACATAAGTAATGAATCTAGGACAAAAAGAATTCAATTATTTTAGTGCTGAAGTTTTTACAAATGAACTAAATAACTTCAGCATCTTCTGCTGAAGTTTTTGAAAAAGTTTGTGACAAAACTAATGAATCCAGGACAAAAAGAACTTCAGCTATTTTAGTGCTAAAATTTTTACAAATGAACTAAATAACTTCAGCATCTTATGCATGACAGATATTAATGCTTCGCATCATGCGCAGCACAGTGCAACGCATCAATGCAAATGTGCATCAGATATTTGAGAAGTTCTGAGACTTGTAGTTTTTTTGTCTGATAGAAAAAAATACACTAATGTTAGGCATAGTGCGGGTATAGATGCAAATCCCCCGAGGACACAATCAAACAAATTAACATTAAAATTCAAATCTAAGAAATAATTAACAACACTCAAATCTAATGGAATGTTAGTGATTGGCTTGCATTAAGAGTTTCGTTATGGTCAAATTGCTAAACTTTAATATTTTATAGCATAAGAACCATGCTTCATGTTTTAAACATGACTATTGTGAGGCAATATTATTAAAACTTTAGAATAAAAGTAAAAGATGTAATCACTAGCTAGTTTATGAACGGAGAAATTTGTAGAAAATGACACAAATGGAAATGCTTCTACCAATTCCTCTATTTGACGTTTGGTGAACCAACTTAATTATTTTGTTATTTTTAAAATTCTTTTCACCCCAGTTTAAGCTCTATGCGATAGTTATTAAAATATTACTACATATTTAAATAATTAGTTCATGTATAAGATAATTACGAGTATAATACTAATCAATAACCAGATATAAATAGTAACTAACTTCTATGAATCATCATAGACATTGTGTGTACTGTCAGTATATAATTTAAATCATTTTCGCAAATGATTTTAAGACTATAAATAATGAATAAGAACAACATCATGCTTATATAGCTTATGCTAGACTTATAGTACGTTTGGTCAAGCTTCTCAAAAAATTAAAAATGTATTTTTTTTAAGTATTTTTTCTCTAATTTGGGTTGTTTGGTCAAACATTTTTAGGGGAAAAAATGATTTTGGGAAGAAACAGAAGCAATTTATGAGAAGTAAAAAAGAAAGCAGTTTCTTCCCAGAAGCAGAAACAACATCAGTTATGACTTTTTTTCTTACCAAAAAATACTCTTAACAAAATATAATATATACCAAAATAACAGTTAAACCTAAAACTTATGATATTATTATAGAAATATTTCTTATTATTTTTAGGATGGCTTTCTAATATATGGGCGACTTTAGGAGTGAATGTTTTTATTTTGTTGAATAATTTTTAATATACTTAACTTATATTAAAAGAATTAAGTATTTTTAAATTTTATTTTTATATTTTACTTAAATAAAATAAAAATATTTAATTATTGCATATGATAACAAAATTTTGAGATTACTTATGTTGTTATAATATTAACTATTAAGTAAATATAGTCATATTCTTATTCGTAATTTGATACTTAAAAGCACTTTTTGAAAAGCATGGCCAAACACAAATATTTGCTCAAAAATATTTTTCAAAGTAATTAACCAAACACAAACTGCTTCTCTCCAAAAATATTTTTATCAAAAATACTTTTTAAAATAAATTGATTTCTTCCGCTTGTCCAAACATGCTATTACTGTCATGAGAAATTCTAAAGTAGGAAATCCAGCAAATTATGGGCAATTGTGAAATTTCTGGGGAACTCTTGTCCCTCGATCTTTTCTCTTTTTTCTCTCTCCATCAACAGGTGCACATTGATATACAGTAGCAGAAACAAACGTCGAACTACTTATGCCGTAAAATGATATTGCATGTGTATAAAACAGAGATGTTAATCGGGCGAAACTGACCCGCTAACAACTTGGTTTAACCCGGATTAGTCCGATCCAATCCATTATTGTAAACTATAGCACGGGTTGTAACGGGTTGGGTGAGGGGCGGATTTGTAACGTCCACTTTTTTTTAAGAGGAGAAAACATAATTAGCTAATATTCAAGAAAAAAATTAAGATTCCTAGCAGGAATTAGTAATTAACAAACTATCACCTAATTAATTACAGTCCTGACCAAAACATATAATGCTGGACCAAAAATTAAGGGGAGAAAGACACGACTACCTATTATAGTGAAACTATTTACCCTACCCTACCTATTAAAGAATTCTACCTATTAAATAATTACCAACTCCTACCTATTTAATAAAAATAAGCGGTAATAACAAAATAACTACCCACAAACGTACCAATTTAATGCCCTACCTTCAAAAAATGCAGAAGCTGCTCACAAAGTACGAAAAATGCAGAAGTTATTTGAATTTCCACAAAATTGAAGAGCAGTAAGAGCAGTAAGATGCTATTCGAATTTTAATTTCGCTGGTATCTTCAGATTTTGATTTCGCTCTTCTCTTCAAATTTTGATTTCACTGTTCTCTCCAGATTTTGATTTCGTTGTTGATTTGATTTTGATTTCGGAGCTAAACTTGTAGATTTTAACTGAATATTCTAATCTAGGTTTGGAGATATAGAGATTTAGAGGTTTGATTTCGTTGTTGTTTTGTTGAAGGAACACTGTTGAAATTTCAATTGTTGAGATTCAATTTCGACATAGAAGTGATTATAAGTTTAGAATCATGGAAAGTCTTCCAATTCTGCTCCAGCATAATGGAGAATGGGATGATAACAACAATTTCGTAAATTTTCATGTGGATGCAATTCTAGTAAAGCCGTATTGGAAGTATGAACAACTTGTCAGAGAAATTTCAAAGCAGCTTGCAAAAGGACAGTAGAACAATACTAATTCAGTATTGTATTGCTCAAGGATATCCACCAATAACGATTTGCAGTGATATGAGTGTGAGCGTTTACATAGAATTGAAAAAATCAAGTGCGGGGATGACAACATTTCCCCTGTGTGTGTCGTTTGCTAAAAACACTATAGCTTGCAAGCACCTCCAGTTTCGATGTTGCTCCAATTTCATCAAAAATTGCAGAAATTGGAAGCACTGATATGATTAATACGTTTGATGTGCAAGAAGAAGACGACGCCATTTTAGAACTTGATGATGGAAACATCATATCTGATCAATTTCATCAAAATGTTGAAAAGGGACAAATTTACAAAGACAAGAACCTGCTGGCTCTCGTTATGAAACAATATGCCGTAAAGCAAAAGTGCCAATATCGGGTTCATAAATCATGCCCAAGAAGGTTCGTCTGCATCTTTTCAATTAAAAACTATGCGATACCTATATAGTATATAATTATGCTAAATCAGTATACTATGCGAGTTCGAAATTGTATTGGTTTATGTGTGTTTTTTATCAGTGATACCGACATAGTATACAAATATAATATCTCAGTATACTATACGAGTATATAATTGTATTGCTTTGTCTTTTTATTATCAGTAAAACATAATAACAATATAGTATATATGAATGCTAAATCAGTATACTATGTGAGTATAGCCTGTAGCCTGCGCATGTTCAAACTCTGATACTAGAGCCCTGGAATCCTCACTTTTTCCATCAATCAGAATTGAAAGTTTCTACGGATATAAGTATACCAACATAGTATACTATATGAATATATAATTGTATGAATTTTTGTGTATTTTTTATCAATAATACATGATACATAACTGTATTTGTATTATAAACAGGTATATCCTTGAATGTGTGGATGAAATATGCACTTGGAAACTTAAAGCATCAAGCCTGCGAGCATCAAATCTTTTCAAAGTGACGGATTTCAATTCTGTCCACAGTTGTTTAACTGATAAAAGATTTTGTTCACAAAAACAAGTTGTCTCAGCTTTTGTTGCAGCTGTGGTACAAGATAAACTTGTTGACCCGAAAACCATATACACACCAACAGATATTCAAAGAGACATCCAAAAAGCATATGGTATGGACTTGAGTTACATGCAAGCATGGAGATCAAAAGAAAAAGCAATGCAATTATTGAAACGATCACCAAGTGAGTCATACAAGAAAATGCCAACATATCTTTATATGCTAGAGTATGCTAACCCAGGGTCAGTAACACGACTACACACTGAAGGAGATGGGAGCTTCTTGTATGCATTCATAGCTATATATGCATCGATTAGAGGATGGGTCTATTGTAGGCCAACAGTTGTAGTTGATGGAAGTTTTTTAAAGTCAACATATAGAGGGACCATACTTACAGCTTCCACGCAAGACGCAGAGGGTAAGAATACAATCCAATTACATTCATTTAAAGAATTTTCCCACAGCACCTCAGGTTCAAATAAATCTGTCACAACCTGGATAAAAGAACATCACCAAAAGTTCTGGTATACAAGTATACCAACAGAGGATATTGTTGTTTTGCTACACACCTGCATCAAATATTATATGATACTTATATGGTATACAAGTATACCAACAGAGTATATAGATATTTTGCTACACACCTGCACCTACCTATAACTAGACTACTATATGCAATGCTAAATTAATATAGTGTGTTGTAATTGATATTTTGTTCTTTGGGTTTACAGGACAAATTCTACCCCTAGCATATGCAATTGTTGATTCGGAAAATGATGCATCGTGGGAATGGTTCTTCGTGCAGTTTAGAGAAACCTATGGACAAAGAGAGGGAATGTGCATTGTATCAGACAGACATGATGCTATATGGAAAGCAACTTCAATTGTCTATCCAGAAGTCCCTCATTGTGCATGTATGTTCCATCTGTGGAACAACATAAAGACAAACTTCAGGAAGAGTCAAAAACTAATCAAAGAAGTATACTTTGCGTTAGCAAGAGCATACACTGTTGAAGAATTCAATAGGCATATGGCAGAGTTAGAAGCTATTGATAGCAGAGTGAAAACATACCTGATGGATGTTGGATACGATAAATGGTCCCGAGCGCATTCCAAGGCAAATAGAACCATGACCATGACATCGAATATTGCGGAATCAATAAATGCAGCAAACAAGCATGCAAGAGACCTCCCAGTTGTGAATTTACTTGACTTTATGGCAACATTAATTCAAAAATGGAATTACACCAATAGGAAGGATGCAATGGAATCATTCATGAAGATTGGTGCAAAGTATGAAAAAATATTGGCAGATAATACCATCTTATCACAGACGATGACGGTATGCATTTTCAAAGTCATAAAAACACTACATGTACTGTATTTGTACTTTTTTACCTTACTTAGTGCACTAAACAACTGAATATTATTATTTAAAAAATACTATTACTTCATTTAGCTAATGACTTTTGTTAATTAAAATTATACTAGGTGTTGCCATCAACCGAATTATTACATTTAGTAATTGATGGCCAAACAAGAAATGTGGTGCGCCTACATGAAAGAAACTGCACTTGTGGGAGGTTTCAGCTAGACGATATTCCATGTCCACATGCAATGGCAGTTATACAAAAATTCCATATGGATTCATACAAGTATTGCTCAGATTACTACAACATAGACTACCTGCTGAAAACATATGAGGTACCGGTAAATCCATTGCTTGATGAAACAACTTGGAAAATTCCAGAACATGTCTCTTCGCGGGTTGTATTGCCACCAAAAGGACAAATCAAACCAGGAAGACCTAAAAAGAAGAGAGGCATAGGAGGTTGGGAAGGAAATACAGTTACATGTTCACAATGCGGGAGAAAAGGACACAACCGAAGAACATGCCGAAATATTCCAAAGAGAGATTGATATAATGCTTTAATGTTTTGATAGAACTCATATATCATAGAATCATAGCATTTCAATTGCAAAGAAATAAAATGCATTTCTTGCATTGGACATATATTTGGTATGATGATTCTTTGCGAAATTACTTGTTGGCAACAATTTTATATGGATACTTGTATTTTGAATAAGAATCAGTTTGTTTTCTATTTTAGTATACAAAAGTGGGATGCATTTACATCTACTTGCTTCAAGAAAAAAAGATGCTAAAATATATATGTGATACCATAGTGGTATATCCGTATACCTTAATGGGTATATTTGTATATCTTATTAGTATCAAAATATGTGCAGAAATAGAAGTGGTGCTGCAAATACAATATTTGCACATACTTTATTAATAAAATGGGCACGCTTTGCAGCTCATGTCTGTATTGAAGTATAATAAATTGACAACGATTTATATGCAGTTATTGTACATCATCAGGTACATTAATTTAATGTGATACCCAAATATTATATTTGTATACCTTGCTGGTATATAGTGGTATTGTACTAATATTCACATTAATATAATGTGATATGCAAATATTATACTTGTATACCTTAATGGTATATAGTGGTATTGCACTAATATGGCTAAAAGAAAATATGCGCAGAAATACAAATGGTGCGCCAGATAGAACGCGATACACAAAATATGTACGCTTTGGAACTCATGACAGTACTTACATCTAGCTCATGCAGGAAAAAAGTTGAGTCAAATACAACGTGATACCCAAATGGTATACCAGTATGCCTGATTGGTATATAACTGTACTGCATTAATACACAATCTATACTAAAACTACAAATGAACATTAAATCTAAGAGTATCAACACATTTGAAAGCAGATCATTTAACTTCGTTTCATCTGCCCCTAATTTTCACTTGCAGAAGGTCATTTACTACTAATATTACCAAACTTCACCAAAAACTATTAAAATCCTGCAATGTTTTCATGATACTATTAACTAAAACAAAATAAAAACACCTATACTACTTCTTGCGTTTCTTTCCACGACTCTTTTTAGGTGCCACTGGAGCTTCAGATTCACTTGATTCACCATTTAACTGCTTGTTCCTCCCATAGTGCCACAGCAGTATACCAAACCTAGCTCGAAGACCATCCACGTCGAAATTTTCAACAGGGATTGCAATATCTTCAATAATATACTCAGCAAAGCAAGCAACATATACTCCGCAATCTCTGAAATAAAACAAATGAATAGAATATAAAAATCCATTAGAATTGAAAATTTTAATATAAACGAGGAAAAGTAAAAAATAAAGTAACTATTCTTACGAATTTTGCTGTGTTGGCAGATTTGTAATCAGTTCAATCTCAAAAGGATCAGTCAAATTCTTTCCAATGTGCAGACCATTCTCTACTACAATGTCAGTTCTTTGGTTATAAAATTCAATACTAACTAGAAATAGGGGGATCAATACAGCATAAGCCTTTGCCACCTTTTGAATAGCTTTTTTGTGATTTCGACTACGTAGCGAGTCATATACATAAAAACATCTCTTGTGGAATGACACACACCCCAATATCCAATGCCAACTTTCTGCCAAATTAATTGGAAAAAGGACATGATCAACCTGGTGCCATGGAGTGTTGCAATGCATCCTAAATCCTTTCATGTACTGAATGATATCGTCTGATCTATCAATCAAATGATCTTGTTTCCCACCTTTTACAAATTCTTTGAAAACCCTTTGAATGATATTATTAAAAAGAGTATTTGTGGTTGTGACTTTGATTGGCATATTAATTCCATATTTCGCCTTCTTCCTAAGATAGTAGAATATAATATTCAAGTGCTGCAAAAAAAAAAAAAAGAGGAAGAAAGTATGACTACCACTAATAATATGAATAAACGACTATAACAAAAAAATAAAATAAGAAGCAGTACACATACCGAACTAGAAAGCGGCCTGCTAGAATAGTTTAAAGTATGGAAAAACATCTTATCATCAATCTGTTCAACTCCAAAGTCAAAATAAGGCTCTAGCTTTTGATCAGCAGGTAAATACACTTCCCTGTTTCGCATAAAAGAAGATATGGATAAAGTTAACAACAAACATTAAGAAAAATAAAAACAAAATTACATGGAAACAAATACGCACTCTCCCAATTGCATGTTTGCTTCAACAAAGTTGGAGAAGGCAGTTGTAAGCTCAAAATTAACAGACTCTGAAATATCATTTACAAATGGAAATCTTCCTTTAATGACCTTCGAGGATCCCCCAACTGCACTAACACCAGATTGCCAGTCATTCATATACGGCGACTGTTTTACAGCTGCGGGGCGTCTTTTCCGTGTAAAAACTGGAGGAGTAGTTTCAACGTCTGTTTGTATCTGGACAATACTTCTTGATACCGACTGATCAGGTTTAGACTTATTTACAACATCAGTTGTCAGTTCATTTTCTGGTTGATTTACATTACATTTCACTCCTTGTGTAATGGCAGCAATTTGATCAAGTTGAGAATCAGTATAGTCAAAATCAGAATCCAAGTAAAGATCAATCCCGTGTTGACATGGAGCTTAAATTAGAAAAAAGCAAGTGAATAAATAAATATACAAAGTTAAGAAATTTAGAAGAAAAAAAATGAAAAGTTATATATAGAAGACATTACCAGAAGACAAATTCACATTACTGCCACCAACATCCACTTGACCAGCACCATCAACACGACATACTGAAATCATAAAAGCATTATCAACATAACTAATTAAATAAAAAATAAAAAACTATCAGTTACATACTAACTACAGAATTAATAATATCAACATCGTACCTTGTGGAGCAGTATTACACTCAATAACAACATTTGCTCGTGTCTGTACAGGTATTTCTGATGGCAGTGGAGCAGGACCTGACTTTTTGACATCATGAGATGATTGCTTATATGTTGCTTGTTGTGTAATGGCGGTGATTTGATCAATTGCAGATGCTGACAGATCAAAGATAGAATCAAAGCCAAAATCATGTTCATTTACGAAGCGGGCTGAAAAAAGATTTTTTTTAAAAAGGTTAGTCAATTCACAAATACATAAAGTTAAATAAATAAATAAAGAACAAAAAAATGACATGTACAACAATTTACCAGAAGGCAAATCCTCATTAACTACGCCATAACTTGTTGTGGCGTTCTTCACATTGACAGCAGTAGCACATCCATCTTGATCAACCCCAGCAAAACAAGATACTAAACATATAATAAAAGTACAATCAAGAGTACTATTTAAAAAAAACAACAGAAAAAAAAAATCAAACAAATTTGTGATTTACATACTAGAAGGTTCTTTGGGCGTGCTATCTCCAATAATTACAGGATCATTCCCAATGTGGTCACTTTCAAACTTGTCATAATCATTATACTTCTCGCGAAAATCAGGATCATTATACTGTTGCTTATGCTGAAAATGAGAAACTAACATTTTTAGTATTATGTATATTACAAGAATAATATGTGCGCTAAGAGTGAAGAGTGGAATAGTATCGTAAAAGCATATAGTGTATATTTGAACATAATACTATAGCATTATATTATATAAGAGATGAATACCGCTGAATTTCCATCTGGTTTCGTTGACTTCATTGACTGCTTACCAATAGCTGCAAGCACCTCCTCAAACTTGTTTTCTACAAAAAGCTTCAAAGCTTTTAACTCCTTCATTACCTCAAGCATTGGTAGGTTGAGAATCACATCCAGTACTTTCAGGCATACTTTGTGTCTTTGGTAGTTGAGTGCCAAAAACATGAAAGCTATCGGGCTGGCTGGGCTGGCTGTCAGTGCACTCAACTTCAATGTCAAAGCTTAGACCACGCACATCAAATTTTTTCTTCTCATCATCAGTTGGGGTGATGTTCTTTAGCTGCAATTATTAAGCACGCTAGTTAGAAATAGAAATGATAATAAATATGAAAGAAAAAATATATATATTACCATACGATACCAATATAGTATACATGTATACCAACAGAGTATACCAGTGAACTGGGATATAGTATAATTAATACCAATATAGTATACATATATACCAACAGAGTATATCACTAAACTGGGATATTGATACAACTGTAACAAAACTAATGTACCAAATAATTAAAAGAGGCAATAAAACTATGAGAAAATTACCTGCTCGCGTTGCAAGCTACACATTCGCAAAGCAACTCGCTCATTCGAGATTTGACCCTTGACTGCCCAATTCAAAATTCTTGGAAGTTTGTTTCCAACATGATCAGCAAAGTGACCATCCAAACTTGGGCAACATTCATACAACCAAGTCTGCAAAGCCAACGGAAAGCCACCAAGTCTATAAAAAGAAGGCTTATCTTGAAACTTGTTGGAACATGAGTCAATTGTAGCTCTATAAACATCTAAACCCCACGGATAATTATTAAAATCACCAGAATCAACCAAGTCAATGTAAGAGCGTGAAATCGCCTTTGTTTTCAGTTGAGAAAATAAGAAGCTGTTGACAAAATAGAGAACTGCAATCTTCAACGCATCATCATCCGTTTCCCATTTCTTCTTCTTAAAACAGTCTGCTAGTTGGACAAATGTAACGGATGCAGTCCCAAAATATTTTGAAATCAACATATTCTCCGATATGCTCTCTATACTTGTATCACCCTTACATTTCAACCCCGTAACAACTGCAAATTCACCCAAGCCAAACCTCAACCTAGAGTCATTCACTACAAACCGCATCTCGTTTTTCACCTCATGATGAACTTCTCTCATAAGCAAATGGTGCAGAACACGAATCTGAACAACCACTGATGGCATATCCAAAAAATGTCCAAAGCATGTTCGCTTAAACATTCGAAGTTGCCTCTTTGATAAATTCGATTTCAATTGATCAATAACATGGCAGTTGGTATCCCAATCAACCTTTGGTTTATAATCCAAGTCAATAGGCACAAGGAAATCCCAACACTGGAAAAAATGTTCATATAAAATAATTTCAGAAATATAATTCACTTAAAATGAAACTAAACAAACTAAAAATATCACAACTACCATACGATACCAATACGGCATATAATTAAACCAGCAGGGTATACAATTATATAGATATACTAGCAGGGTAAATTGTTGCACGGGGTTGTTCTAACAACTGTCTATAACTATAAAAACTATTACATAACACACATACACTATGTCTATAGGCACAAAACTTATATGGGAAACATAATGTGTGCCATTGCCACTGCAACAAAATACCAGTTACACAACAATCAGATAACCAGAAAATATGAAAAATAAAAGCAGCACTACATAATAGACTATACCTTAAAAATCGGAAAAAACATAATTGTAAGATAACTACCTTTTTTGGCGCTACACCAATTTTCCTCTTCTTTGACTGAGAATCAGCGCTACAATCCACATCTACGGATTGAGTCTGAGTTTCAGGCACGGATTCATGTCGGCTTCCCCCTAACTCAGAATCCTCAATAACTTTTCCTTTTCCCTTATCAGTCACAGAAACACCTCCTATTACTGGTTCAGAATTTGTGTTCGGTACTGATAGGTAAGGAGTTTCATCGACTGACCCATTTTCATTTGTGGTACGATTAAGTGGAGACTGGGAACCAGAAAACAATGAAAAGCTAGGTCCAGACATGGCAGAGACACCAGATGCACCAGCTAATTCTTTTGAAGAATAATAATGTCCAGAACGCCACCATCTACGTGCACAACTCTTCCGACCCATATAGAAAACAACAACCCATATACATCCATTCACAAAAGTAAAAAGGAAAACATAAAAAACCCTTGATTTTGAAAACCCATATACATTGATTTTGAAATGTACTTCTGCCAAAATTAACCTAAAATTAGTTAATAGACGAAGAGCTTGAAAGGAATGGGAAAGAAAAAATTACAGTTCGAAGACATTGAACGGAATGGGAAGCTCTGCAGTTATGGAAAGTTTACTGATAGAGATGGAAAGTTATGGAAAGCGGGAGTTGTAATGAGAGAGGTGCGTATATCGTGGGAGAGTGGGCTGGATAATTAGTTTGGGCCGCGTGAAATTAGAGATGGGTAATTAGTTTGGGCCGGCTGGGCAAAAACCATAAATAGTTTGGGAATGGGTAATAAAGGGTAAATACTTTGGCCCTAATAGGTATAAACTATAATTTTCTCAAAATTAAGTTTTCATGAACAAATTCTAATTAAACAAAGGACCCAAAATCAACCTTATTAATTACCAAAAATTAATCATATTGATAGTCTTCTCTACCAAAATGTTTGATAAGATTATACAACCCATTTAATTATCTTCAACACACATCTCTCTTCTAACATTAATGCCACAAATCAAAAGGCATCTATGCACGATACCTCCAAAGAAAAGTATCACTTATTTTAATTATTTTAGTTGTTATTTTCACATATAGTAATAAAAATATAATTAGATGAGTGAAATATTATAAGTATTTTATGATTCTGTAAACTTCAAATATAAATTTGTAAACTTCAAATTATTTCCATAGTAAATGTGTGTGTTTCAATATCCTAATAGTATATTTATACACTATGTTATTGTTTGTACATAATGTATATCAAATATTAATTTAAAATATATCACATATATGGAGTATATATTTCAAATGTCAAATATACTTAAACTACATGTTGATCTTATCAAGTATATGTAAATATACACTAAATATACATAATACATATATTGAATATGTATATTTGTTTATACGTTATGCATGCAAAATTATACGTAATCACATTCGGTATAGGCAAATATACATAATATATTCATTACATATGTATATATTTAAAATTACATTGTAAATAATTACATGTATATATACACCTTCAAACATGAAATAAAAATGTGAATTATATGTAAACACATTCGGTATAGGCAAATATACATAACATATTCATTACATATGTATATATTTAAAATTACATTGTAAATAATTACATGTATATATACACCTTCAAACATGAATAAAAATGTGAATTTACTAATATTGTGTTTGATACAATAATAAAAAAAGGATTCTAAAAGCGGAAACTTTCATAAAGATAGTAAGTATAGATTAATGATGGGAGAGAAATATAGATAGATTAATATGGTTCAAAATTAATCCTTAAATTGTGGACTATGTTTAAAATTTTGAAGATTACTAAACGTACATGATTTCAGGAAAATGCTATAATTGTAAATGAATGTGCTCTTTTTGGAATAAAACAAAAGTAATGATCATTATTTAAATAGTATTTAAGAAGTATATGACAATGTAAAAAAACTTTTTGTTTAACGGGTAACTGAACCCGTTATAACCCGTTAATCCTTTTTTTTTAAATCTGACTGTTGCCAATGTATATATATATATATACGTATATATACATATATATATATATATATATATATATATACACATCCGAGCCCGTGACGTCCGAACACATACGAGCCCTATAGTACCCAAAAAATCTCAACCCGCCACTAGCCCGTTAACCCAACCCGATAACAACCCGCCCGAAAACCGAACGGATTGCTATTTTTATGTCCAGCCCGTCCTAACACGTCCAATAAACAAGTATATTATAAAATTGTTAAAATTTCATGGTATAGCCAGTTTTCACACTGGTGAATGAATAATAGCCATTGTTTACGAAGTCAATAAAAAGTAGCCACTAGTTTGCTGCCACATGGACCGATCCAGTATAATATACGGGAGTTCTAGTGCATTTGTGTACGAACTCCAGTATATTATGCTGGACCGGTATACTTTGTTAACTCCTGTAAAATTTGCGGGAGACTGGAGCACTAGTGCTCCAAACTTCAGTATATTATACTGGACAATTATACTGCTGGAACTCTCGTAAAATTTGCGGGAGTTCCAGCATAATTATGCTTGAACTCCAGTAAAATTTGCGGGAGTTCCAACATAGTTATCCTGGAACTCCCGTAAAATTTACAGGAATTCAAACATATTTATGCTTAAAACTCCGGTAAAATTTGCGTGCATATTTTTTCAGATTTTGAACAGTGTTTTTGCTCAGATTAAAGTGACTAAATTTTGATGACTTTTAAAACTTGGCTATTTTTCAACGACCAGTGATAAATCTAACTATTTTTTGAATTTTTCCCTATAAAATTAGATGTTAAATTTTCTTAGCTAGTTCATGTATTTATCTTTGTTAATTTTGGTGAAAACTCTGTTTGCACCGGTAACTTGAACATTGCTAAATAAAAAGCCCATTTGTATGTTGTAATCACAAATAATAATTGTCAATCAATTTCAAGGTGGTTGTATCAAGAAGATAAAGTTAAAGGCATGGGTTGATAGGTCAAATGGTTTTGTGTGTCTCTTTAAAAACTTACTTTTAGTTTGATGATCCTATCCTCTTTTTCTACTTATTAAGATTTACTTTTATTTTTTTATTAGAGATTTACTTTTATTCTTATCTATCTTTCAAACATCTATTAAAAATAAAAATCTTTGCCATTCAAGTAAGATTATCACTATCCTTAAGTAAATGGCCAAGCTTGGTATATAAAAGTTAAACTCCAATGATTATACAACATTTGTTATTTGGTACCGCTAATGGAACAAATCTTTCCTCGTCCCCCAATTTATACAAATAAAAGATAAAAGAAGAATAAAATAAAACAACAAAGAAATAACGTTGATACAATGTAAACCTAAAATTACATATATGTATATAAGCCAATTCCATTTCGGTTCACTGGTAAAAAAGGAGGAATTTGTTCTCCCATATATTTACGGTTTAATTTTGATACAACCTCCAAAATGGATCAATCCTAGCCGTTCGATTAATCTTAATTAATCCCCACTCTTAAACAAACACATCCTTTTTCCAGAAATGAAAAAAAAAAAGAATGAATCAAAGGACTTAATTATTTGCAGCAAGATCAAGATAATTATTTTCTATCAATCATCTTTGCTGTTCCATCATAAGACAAAAGTCCTCGAAGCATACGAATCCATCTCCATTTTTATCTACGCCTCTTATCATACGCCGGCAATCCTCAAACGTGCACCGTCCATCTCCAATAGTTCTAAACACGTTAAACAACTCCTCAGCCGTTATCTTTCCGTCGTGATTGGCGTCAAAGAAATCAAAAGCATTTCTCAGTTCATCGTCACAAGCCGGCGGCCCAAACGCCGAGCTAATAGCTCCGAACTCCTCTAAGCTAATACATCCATCTCCATTCCTATCTACTTCATTTAGCAATGATATTAATTCCTCTTCGCTTGGCGGGTCGGGTCCAACTCGGGTAAGAATAGCTTCTAGCTGTTCCTTCCGAATCTTCCCGTCGCCGTCACTGTCAATCATGTGAAAGGCTTGTAAGATTTCAGACCATTCGTCGGCTGAGATATCGTTGGGTGGTAACACGCTGGTTGGCGTGGCTAGCCCATTAGGTTTTTGGAATCCGCTGTGGGAGTCGGAATCGGAACAAGACGAGGCTGTGCCCGACCCGAATGATGGATCTTCGGATCTAGAGATGGAGCGGGATTTTTTGGACTTGAAGAGCTTGTTGGGGATGTTTTTGAGGAGCTTCATAATGTTATAGAGGATAAAGAGAGAAAGAAAAACCAAGTGGTGAAAGGAGAATGAAGAGGAGGAGATGAGTGGAAGGAGAGAGGAAGGAGGGGGAGATTAAATGGGCGGAGAGAGTAGAAGGCCATAGTCAGCTTCGAGGAAGCTTCCTAGTGAGAGAATATTGAAGAGGGAGAAGAGTATTTATTTGGTATTGTTTGGTCTCGTTTGCAACTTTCCAGGTGCTGATTTTTTTTTTTTTTTTTTTTAATTAATCCAGGTGCTGATTGGGGGTTCGAACAGGACTACTTTTTTAATCTTTTATAAGGGTATATTTTGCAAGAAAAGGGGCACGGAGGATCTCTAGTAAAACTAATACATTTATTAATAATACTCCCTCCGCTCCAAAATAATTGATTTTTTGGTTTTTTCTTGTGATTCAAAATAAGTTATTTTTTCAGATTTCAAGAATGAGTTAATTATTTTTTTTCTATATTGTCCTTGGAGTAAATAGTATTAAAATATGTGTTAGGAGTGTTTATGTGAGATAGTAAAGGTTAATATGATCAATTTCATTGCTAATTAATGTTAAAAGGTGAATTTCTTAAATATCTAAAAAATCACTTATTTTGGACCGAAGGTAGTAATAACCAAGTGTTTAATGGAGTAATACACTCATATCTCTATCACAATATTTTTATATAACAATACAATATTATAAATCAAAGATTTTCCGAAATCAAATTTCTCGTTATATTATAATATATGTCTTTTATAATAATAATTTACTATAATATTCAAAAAAAATAAAAAGGAAATATTGATTATGATGACAGTCATTTAATAAAATAATTTTTTTGTCACTAGAAAATATTTTACATCTTTAATTGTCTACTTCCCGTTGATACAGTTTAATGGTCATGTTATTGACGGGAAGTCAGTTTTATTAAACCAACTAAACTTCTTCGTCCGCTAATTACCCACTTTACTTAAGGTTGTGCATAATTTGTAATTACAGAGTTACCATACCGAAATAAAAAAAAAATTGATATTTGACATTTAGTATTTTGATATTCGGTATACTATTCGATTTAATTTTTAAAAAAAAAATTGGTATTAGTTATCGTATTTGTTATTTTAACACAAAATACTGAAATACCATTCTCGTACCGAAATATATATTATATTACACAATACGTATAAATATATTATAACATAAATATAAAAATCTAATTACTTCCTTTTTCTCTAAGTTTATCAATTAACTCTAAGCAAGTAACAAGACATTTCTAATGATTAATTTTATTCGTTTATGTATAGTTTTCTCTATATGAGTTGATATCTGTTGATTTTGGACAAAATGTTTGTCAACAAAACCGTTCTAGTTTGTACTTTTAAGTGCTTTAATTAGGAATAAACAGTCTATGACTCTTGCATTAGTTAGTATTCAAATTGAATAAATCGAAATCGAAGAGCGACCAATCGACTCATACCAACTTTAATTAGATAGATTATTGATATAGCATTTTAAGATATCGAATACCAAAAAATACTAAACCGAAATATCTATATATACCTATAGACGAAATATCTAAATACTGGTCGAATCGAAATGGCTATAATTCTAACTTTAGTTTAAATATAAAGAAAAAAGAAAAAGAAAACAGAGGAGGAAAAGAACATATGGTAGGAGGAAAAGTTTTCGGTGGAGAAGGAATTCAAGCCACAGAATGTGAAGGAGGTAAAAGAAATTACAATTCAGATTTGGGACCACGAAAATGCCTTGCAAAAGTAATACTTCTAGAGAGGAACGCCATCTCGTTTTGACAATTCACACCGAAATAATCATTTCCCGCTCAATTCTTCTCACTACTAAAATAAACTTTCAATAAGCAACAGAAAAATCTATTTCCGATCGACTTCAATTCATCGGAAAGGCAATCACATACGGTCGATATTTCCGACTGATATCAGTCGGTAAATTCTAAAGCACCTTGACCAAATAATCTGACACAATAAATTTATTGATCGAATTCGGTTGGTATTCTTGAAAATTATTTTTAAAGTAGCGACTGACATTAGTCGAAATCTTAATTATTTATTTATTTTAAAATTATTTATTTCCGATCGAATTGGTTGGTATTATTGAAATATATAAAATTTAAAATCAAAATTTCGATCGACTTCGATCGGTACGTGGTCATTTTTTGGGTAAGTTTTTGGTAGAATACAATTGTTTTGTAGTTGTACCACCTACCAACAACCAATCACCTATAAATGGCATCATTATATTGTGTCATGAATTGGATTTCCCACCCTCGGGGGTCATAATAGCGCCTACTAAAGAGAACTAGGCAAGCCAACCCTTAACTACCTTCGTCATTAACCAATTTACTTCTTTTAACAATTATCAATAATATCATGAAAACAGCGGAATATCAACATAAACCTCTATCTAAGAACTGGTGTCACATACTCACGAACTACTAAGAGTACTAAATACAACCGTTTGAAAGATAATATAACTGTTTGTCTCGAATTCATAAGATAACAAACTAAAATTAAAGATAGAGGAGACGTCGGGCCTGCGGACGCCTGCAAGGCTACCTTGGTGTCTCGATGGTCTGACTGCTAACACACGCGCTACTGCTGTTGTTGTCCGAAACCTGAATCTGTTTAAAAGAGCACAAAATGTAGTATCAGCACAACCAACCCCATGTTCTAGTAAGTGCCTAGCCTAACCCCGGCGAAGTAGTAACGAGGCTAGGACCAGACCACCAAGTACACCCGTGTAGTTCAATATATATATATATATATATATATATATATATATATATATAATCAACGTGGAAAAGGGAGGGAGGTAACAATTTCAATTGGAAATTTCTCAAATAAAGAAGGAAACAGCAAATTCAGAATATCAACAGTTTGCACGGCATCACTTTTCGTGTTTTTACTCTCGTCCTCCCCCAAGCAATATTTATAATAAAATTGTGCACGACATTACCCTTCATGCTTTTAATCTCATTATTACCAAATCAATTGCATCACAATCATGTGCACGACATCACCCTTCGTGCTTTTAATCTCTCTCATCGCAATATAATAAATAGATATCAGTACAGAATGATACATCGTATGTCACGATATCACCTTTCGTGCTTTACACTCTTTCCTCGCAATATCGACAATGCACGGCATCACCCTTCGTGTTTTATCACTCTTCCTCATCCAAACAACAATCACAAATAAGGGGCAAGGAAGTAAACATAATAATAATAGAGAACCCAATAAGGGTACACCAATTAAACAATAAAATTCCACGCAAGGAAGATATCAACAATTCAACAAATATCTCGGTGAGGGAATAATTCAATAATTCTTTCTCTTTCTTTCATTTCTTACTTAGTAATTCATTTTACTACTTAAGCCAATGCTCCAAAGGGTTTAATCATCTCGTATACTTTCTCAATTCATATTATAACTTGAGCCAATACTCCTCGAAGTTTAAATATCACAATTTCTTCCACATGCTCTTTACAACATATAGAAATCATCATTTTAGCATGAAAGATTCAACAAGATCATAATACTCAAGACTCACGGTCATGCTAGACACCAACGTATAGATACTCGTTACCATGCCTATACGTCGGACTCGACAAATAGAAAGTAGCAATTAAGACTCAACTCATATTCCCCCAAGCTAAGGTTAGACCAAACACTTACCTCGAAGTTCTATGACCAACTCAATCCTTAAGCACCATTATTCCTTCAAATTTGGCTCCAATTCAATGATATCTATACACAATTGATTTAATATCATCAATAATACTAAACAATCCAATTCTAATGCCTAAATATAACTTTCTAAACATTCTTCTAAAAAATCCAAAAAAATCGACCCTGGGCCCGCTTGGTCAAAACACGAGGTTCGAACCAAATTCTTATCACTCATTTACTTACAAGCCCGAATATGTAATTTGCTTTCAAATTCGACCCCAAAACGAGGTGTCACGACCCCAAATCCGGTCGTGATGGCGCCCAGCACACTGCTAGGCCAGCCCGACCAATTAACAACAATCACGGAGCCATAAGCTCACTTTATCCAATTTAAGCATACGGAAATAATTCAACAGTGATAGATACATATTAAAAACAGGGAACCAAGTCCCAACGCGTGCCAACTCCCATAGACCGAAGGGTCAAGAGTCATGAGCCTCTACGGAATATACAAGTGTAAATAGTAAATATAACTGTGCACAAGTGCGGGATGATCAGAACAAAATATAGACAAACTGGAGAATCAGGTCCTGCGAACGCTGGCAGCTACCTCGACTGTCCAAAAGCACTCCCGAGCCGCAATGGAATCAGCTCTGCTGTAATGTACCTGGATCTGCACACAAGGTGCAGGGAGTCGAGTGTGAGTACTTCCAACTCAGCGGTAATAAAAGTAAATAATGCTGAAGGGAAGAAAACCACGCAAGGCACTATCTCTTGCTACACAATACGGAACTATCATTAAACTTCAAAACACTATCATTTTATTCCTTTTCAGCATATGTGAGTAGATTATTTAGAAATCTCAATTTTTAGCTACTTTCTTTCATTATAACATACCAATACCTGGGAGAATCTCAAGCAGTGCAAGTCAACACTCAAATCAGCCTCTCGGCCTCAACACTCCTTAACAATTTATACCAGGAGATCCGGTCAATAAAGCAACAAATGCACATGTGCCAGTAAAGTATGAGTGCTAAAATGTTATGCCACGTAGTACACGTAAACCAATGTATGTATGCCATGCAATGCATATGACCGCTACGGCGTGTAGCTCGATCCAATTTGGGTACCCGTGCTCACTGCGGGGGTTCAGACTCCGGAGGGGCTCCTACAGCCCAAGCACAATATTAATATCACACCTGCTGCGGCGCGCAGCCCGATCCATATACCACTGCGGCGTGCAGTCCGATCCATGCATGTGTATGCATACGCTCATATGAATGTCATGCCCTAACATATGGCCCTCGGCCCCAATCAGTTTAACAGATAATCAAGAAAACCCTACGGGCAACAATATCACATTAATTCACAGCAAAAATGTTATTAAGACCTTGTTCAAGTTTTTCATAACCTTATAAGAATGCTCAATAGCAAAATACCATTTAAAACCTTAAATTTAGAATAAAATATGCACAGTGTTATCAAGATAGTGATACCAATCCCCGAAGGATTCAAACAATTGGCACGAAGCCCAAACATGATAATTAGTCTAATTCATTTTCAACAATTAGGTGTTATTATTTATTACGCGGGACGGACCAAGTCATAATCCCCAATGGTGCTCTACCCCACGCCCGTTATCCGGCGTGCAAGTCACCTCAACACAGCACTAAGATGTGCAAGTCCGGGGTTTACTAACCCTCAAGACATCATTTACAAGTATTACCCACCTCGAACCGACGAAATCTCATGCCCGCGACGCCTTAGCTCCTCGAACCGGCATCCACGCACGTCAAAACTAGCACAAATCAGCACAAATATATCAAAATAGGCTAATGGAACATAACCCAATCGAAAGAACTCGAAAAAATATCAAAAATCACGAAATTGGCAAAACCCGAGCCCCGGGCCCACATCTCGAAAAAATTTCGAAACTCATATTTCCAGAACCCTCGTCTCGCCACGAGTCCATACATATAAAATTTACCAAAATCGGAGTTCGATTGGCCTTTCAAAACCCAAATTTTCGTTTTCAATATCTAGGCCACAATCCTTCACAATTTCTACCCAAATTCATGAAGATTGATGTTAATTCTACCATAAAATGATGTTTTTGAGTCAAGAAACTTACCTCCGATGAATACCCGATGATTTCCCAGCGTTTTCCCGTGATTTCTTCTCTCTAGGGCTTAAAAATGGTGCTTTGGGGTGTATGAACCCGTAATGAAATGTTTCTGGACTTAAACTCACTGCCTGGGCCATTTACTCTACGCGATCGCAGCACTAGGCGTGCGATCGCGATGCACAAAAACCTGGCTGCCAACTTTCCTCTACGCGATCGCGTGATCCTGGACGCGATCGCAGTGCTCAACTCAGCGACCCTACGCGATCGCATCAAAGGGGTCGCGATCGCACTGCTCAAGAACACGACCTTACGCGATCGCATCGACCGACCCGCGATCGCGATGCACAAACTCAACCTCACGCGATCGCATCACAACTCCTGCGATCGCGAAGAGCAATCTCCCAGCCTCATCTCAATACCCTACGCGATCGCAGTCTCAACCTTGCGATCGCAGAACTTCCCAGCCTAACCCTACGCGATCGCAGACCTAGCTTCGCGATCGCGAAGCACAAAAATCTTCTGCACTAATTGCAGCAGAAACAGCAGTGCCTTTGGCACAAATTGGTCCGTTTGGACCCCCGAATTCATCCCGAGGCTCCCGGGACCCCAACGAAAACCACCAACATATTCCAAAACACGATACGAACTTGTTCCAATCATAAAAACACCATCCTAAACATCAAAATCACCAATTACACACGGATTCAAGCCTAAGTTTCTTCAAAACTTTCGAATTACACATTCCATCAAAAACCCGACCAAACGACGTCCGAATGACCTGAAATTTTGCAGGCACATCCAAAATCACCTAACGGAGCTACTGCAACTGTCGGAATTCCATTCCGACTCCCGGATCAAAATCTCACCTATTGATCGGATTTCGCCAAAATTCAACCTTAGCCAATTCAAGCCTATTTCTACACCGGGCCTCCAAATTAAATTCTGATTGCTCTCCTAAGTCATAAATGATCCCCCGAAACTAGTCGAATCGTCAGAATCCAATTCCGAGCACTCTAACTCGATAGTCAACTCTAGGTTGACTTTTCCATATTCAAACTTCCTTCAAACATGCTATTTGCTTCATTTTTAATTCAATTCACTCCTAACTCACCCGATAGGTTCTAACACTGATATAGAAGCATAAGACATGTTAATGCAACATAACGGGGTGGTAATTTCCGTAACGACGGGCCGGGTCGTTACATTCTCCCCAACTTAAACAAACGCTCGTCCTCGAGCGGACTCAAAATTGTACTAGAAGCAACCCAATAGCCGAATGACCTTACCAAGCATATATCCGGGCGATCATACGTCACCCTATCTCACATAAGTCCGAAAACACCACATAGTCAAAATTTCACAGACCATCTGAACCATGAATCACATTGTACTTTCTGAAATCATATGCCAAATGCTAATCCCATGCCTATACTCGGGATACACACGATCCAACTGTAATAGTCCATACTCGCCACCCCGGTGAGATCATATGATGTATCAAACAACCCAATCACTCTGGATAATAATCCCTAATCACAACAATTTCCCACGATAACCAAATACCAACCGAAAAACCTCTTTCATTAGGTAGAGTCTTCTTCCAACACCTTCATATCCTGCCAACGGCAACCGCACACGCGATATATCGAACCCATCTCTCAGGTCAACCATTCATGAATCCATTTCCCTTTTAATTGATACTACAACAGAATTCGGAGCCAAATCTCGACATTACCTTTCTAACCAAGTGAAATCACATATACTCACACTCATTATTGGCTCCAACAATCATTTCGACTACAACACACCGCACTGGTAATATGATACCTCAACACCGGCCTAAGCCACGACGAGCACAACACAGGCTCCAATGAGAAACGTCTGAACCTACTTAAATCATGACAACTGACTCAAACCAAAGAGCTGTAATTCATTTCCACTGTACCATCATAACATAGAACTGAGATCGCGTCTCGCATTATAGAAATAGAGTACATGAATCCTCCTCGAGAGGTCATATCATCACGTGGCCTTGTCACGATTCGTGATTCTATCCCAACATTATTACTCATGAAACACCTCCAGTTACCAAGCTCAAAACGGTCAGCCACACACATATTTAGGTCTGAACCCAAGCAATCAACCTCACCCGTGGTGAAACAATTAAGGTATGCTATTAAATCTTGAAAGGACACAACCGATGTGCCATTCGCCAAGCGATACTCAAACGGTCTTTTCCTCAGAAGTTAGGAACTATTGTATACAAGGTAAGATATAACTAACTATATTTTCACAATATTCTGTTGCGCCGTGCAACCCGCTCTGCGTGCCACCCGATCCAGATACCATACCTGTGGCGGCGTGCCACCCGATCCACGCATAAATCTCGCAAAAAGGAAATGCATATGGAGTCGAATTTTTCTCATTACAGCAAACATATATATATATATATATATATATATATATATATAGCCTCAAGCTCGGCCACATGAAACACATCTAACAATGTTTCTAAATACCGGAACTGAATCAATGGTAGATACCTCTACACTAACATCTGCCCCTAAGGTTCAACTGACAAAGCAATGCCTACCAGCCGTCCGCTGGTCCTGGGTACAACTACTCTGATGTTTTCTGCTATGCAATTGGTGCCATTTTCCGACATGGCCCATATCACATTAGTCTAGACAATCTGACCCATGACAACCAGTCAGCAATCAAGTATCATAATTCGAATTCGTCTTATCAAGTTAAGAGAGAGCCTCTAGGGCTTACGATCTCCAATAATCACAAAACGGTGCCGATGCACACGATATACAACCACTGCATAGGCGAATTAACGAGAACTTCGAGTCTCCTACACATATACAACACATGAATCACTATGCCTGGTTCCGTATTCCACCGTACGAATACATAACGCACATCAAGTGTCCATTCATACCACGAAAGCCATTCAGAAATTTCCTTATGCCATCAACGACTCAATTATTATAGTCGATCCAACAAGAGAATACCACCATACCACTGGATATCATCAGTTTACATTACCTTGTCCTTTTTTGGATCATATTCCCTGCCAAATTACTAGAATAGCAGTACCATTTTCCTTAATCGCCAGAAAGATCGATTCTTTAAATCACCTGCAGCTGCCCGCGCTGCTCAATAATTTTAATGACTCCCCATATATTATGAACTGATCTCAAAACCTTGAATATGTCATTATCAACTTTCCATCACACATCGCATATGCCACACCACCCTAAGATAACATGGAAATTCATATTCCTTTCCTACGCCGCAACATCGGCGCACTCAACTAGTCAAGGCTTTCATGATCCCATATAGAGAAAACTCATTACATATTCCACGCTCCGTATATCGACAGGAATATACTCATTTTCAAACCATGGTAAAACACATCACAAACTTTTTCTTCCCATTCGTTGCATAGGTTTAACTGCCAGGACTGAGTCCTTATACCCATATCAAGTTACACAACTGCCAGCACTCAAGAGCTTTGCTGCACAATATCTGCAAGACTCATTACTTCAACGACATACCAGGAATTAATCGTATTCCATTTCGTACCATTCTGGTTTATTAACAAGTTGTTCCATCTACCCAGTTTCCTTTCTGATTCATCTCTAATTCCATATCAGTCTTTACTGTAGTACGATAATGCCTCAACCCTTTTTACCACACAAGACTCGTACGCAAGACCACACGGTCTAAGATCCATAGGCCACTGAATACTCTCTCAATGTTCCCCAAAAGTACCACATTTTATTTTGATGAACTTCCCGCGATTTTTAAATTGTTATCATTACTTCCCAATGCGGATACGTAGAATCCCATCATTCACATGATATAACACAAGCTTTGATCTTTTCTAACGAAACCGCCATCTTTAGCCACATACCAATCTTAAGGCACCTGACTTTTACAAGCAAAATCTTGAACATTGCAAACCATTCTTGGGCGTCATTCACCCTTATTCAGTTATAATTCAACTGTCTTATTGAACAGAACCACTCGTGCTTTGCTAGATCTCTGACACCGCGGAACATGATTACATACAGATACAATTACTATCTTTCTTTTCTATACACCGAACATTCTTTACCAACATAAGTTCACAACATCCTAGTATTTCTTCACATCCACGAAGCACTATAACCTTTATTAGAATTTTCCCAACATACTTAGAGACAGAGCCAACACAGCACACAACAGTGCAATCAGTTAATCAATAACAACCTCCCAAACTTGGCTCTGAGCCATACATCAAGGCACTTCTAGCTACTCATAGCATTCTTACTCAAATGATGCCACAAAGTTCTAGTTAGATTAAACTCAAGTCATTTACAAGCCTTGACAGAGACTCGAATCATCAGAGACCTTAACCCTTCTGCAATTTTTTTGCATTTATACACACACCACCAATAAGCCCACTCTCTTTAGGTGAGAGAAATCTTTCTAAGTCCCAAATTTTCCAAAAATTTCGGCAAAGTTTCCTTTGTAATTTGGCCTATCCACCTGCCAGAGAATCACCAAACCATTCTAACAATACATCGCAATGTATATCAACAACATTAATCTCAACACTATACAAGTTATATTATCAAAATTGATACATGGACATGCGCTGCACCTGCTCGAATCATAACATATGTCAAATACCTCTCACCGCAATACTCATAGCACAACCAATTCAATTTTCTTGAGTCTAAACTCATACTACCACACATAGTGTACTTTACCTTCCAATTACGAGCTATGATGATTATTTCTCACGCCCATAGCTAGGGCTACATATCAAATCACAATAAGAACCGAATACCTTACAGCTCTCCCATTATCAAACTGCCATTTGCATAATAAGGATCAGTACCGATCGTATGAACTTCATAATACCGACTCGCAAAATTTAATACTTTGGTGCTCAAGCCATAGACAAGGATCCGGCCTCAAGTCCTCCCGACTGGCCCAACATAAATTCATGGAGATTATATCTCGCCCCTCGATCGGGGAATTGCAAGCCATAAGTCCTGATGCTCGCGTTCTCGCCATCTGCGAGAGAATAGAATATAGAAGTTCAGTTCTCAGAACAACAAGATCGCACGACAGAGTTCAAGAAAAGTGAAGTTTTCCTAAAGGTTCGCAGCCTCCCGAGGATAAGTACAAGCGTCCCCGTACCGATCCACAAGACTCTACTAACCGGCTCAAGACTCACGAGGCCTAGTAAACCTAGGCTCTGATACCAACTTGTCACGACCCCAAATCCGGTCGTGATGGCGCCCAGCACATTACTAGGCCAGCCTGACCAATTAACAACAATCACGGAGCCATAAGCTCACTTTATCCAATTTAAGCATACGGAAATAATTCAACGGTGATAGATACATATTAAAAACAGGGAACCAAGTCCCAACACGTGCCAACTCCCATAGACCGAAGGGTCAAGAGTCACGAGCCTCTACAGAGTATACAAAGTGTAAATAGTGAATATAACTGTGCACAAGTGTGGGATGATCAGAACAAAATACAGACAAACCGGAGAATCAGGTCCTGCGAACGCTGGCAGCTACCTCGACTGTCCAAAAGCACTCCCGAGCCGCAATAGAATCAGTCCTGCTGTGATGTACCTGAATCTGCACACAAGGTGCAGGGAGTCGGGTGTGAGTACTTCCAACTCAGCGGTAATAAAAGTAAATAATGCTGAAGGGAAGAAAACCACGCAAGGCACTATCTCTTGCTACACAATACATAACTATCATTAAACTTCAAAACACTATCATTTTATTCCTTTTCAGCATATGTGAGTAGATTATTTAGAAATCTCAATTTTTAGCTACTTTCTTTCATTATAACATACCAATACCTGGGAGAACCTCAAGCAGTGCAAATCAGCACTCAAATCAGCCTCTCGGGCTCAGCACTCTTATCAATTTACACCAGGAGATCTGGTCAATAAGGCAACTAATGCATGTGTGCCAATAATATGAGTGCTAAATGTTATGCCACGTAGTACACGTAAACCAATGTATGTATGCCATGCAATGCATATGACCGCTACGGCGTGTAGCCCGATCCAATTTAGGTACCCGTGCTCACTGTGGGGGTTCAGACTCCGGAGGGGCTCCTACAGCCCAAGCACAATATTAATATCACACCTGCTGCGGCGCGCAGCCCGATCCATATACCACTGCGGCGTGCAGTCCGATCCATGCATGTGTATGCATATGCTCACATAAATTGTCATGCCCTAACATATGGCCCTCGGCCCCAATCGGTCTAACAAATAATCAAGAAAGCCCTACGGGCAACAATATCATGTTAGCTCACATAAAAATGTTATTAAGACCTTGTTCAAGTTTTTCATAACCTTATAAGAATGCTGAATAGCAAAATACCATTTAAAACCTTAAATTTAGAAAAAATATGCACAGTGTTATCAAGACAGTGATACTAATCCCTGAAGGATTCAAACATTTGGCACGAAGCCCAAACATGATAATTAGTCTAATTCATTTTCAACAATTAGGTGTTATTATTTATTACGCGGGACGGACCAAGTCACAATCCCCAATGGTGCTCTACCCCACGCCCGTTATCCGGCGTGCAAGTCACCTCAACACAGCACTAAGATGTGCAAGTCCGGGGTTACCTAACCCTCAGGACATCATTTACAAGTATTACCCACCTCGAACCGACGAAAGCTCATGCCCGCGACGCCTTAGCTCCTCGAACCGGCATCCACGCACGTCAAAACTAGCACAAATCAACACAAATATATCAAAATAGGCTAATGGAACATAACCCAATCGAAAGAACTCGAAAAATATCAAAAATCACGAAATTTGCAAAACCCGAGCCCCGGGCCCACATCTCAAAAAATTTCAAAACTCATATTTCCCGAACCCTCGTCTCGCCACGAGTCCATACATATAAAATTTACCAAAATCGGAGTTCGATTGGCCTTTCAAAACCCAAATTTTCGTTTTCAATATCTAGGCCACAATCCTTCACAATTTCTACCCAAATTCATGAAGATTGATGTTAATTCTACCATAAAATGATGTTTTTGAATCAAGAAACTTACCTCCGATGAATACCCGATGATTTCCCAGCGTTTTCCCGTGATTTCTTCTCTCTAGGTTAAAAATGGTGCTTTGGGGTGTATGAACCCGTAATGAAATATTTCTGGACTTAAACTCACTGCCTGGGCCATTTACTCTACGCGATCGCAGCACTGGGCGTGCGATCGCGATGCACAAAAACCTGGCTGCCAACTTTCCTCTACGCGATCGCGTGATCCCGGACGCGATCGCAATGCTCAACTCAGCGACCCTACGCGATCGCATCAAAGGGGTCGCGATCGCACTGCTCAAGAACACGACCTTACGCGATCGCATCGACCGACCCGCGATCGCGATGCACAAACACTCAACCTCACGCGATCGCATCACAACTCCTGCGATCGCGAAGAGCAATCTCCCAGCCTCATCTCAATACCCTACGCGATCGCAGTCTCAACCTTGCGATCGCAGAACTTCCCAGCCTAACCCTACGCGATCGCAGACCTAGCTTCGCGATCGCGAAGCACAAAAATCTTCTGCACTAATTGCAGCAGAAACAGCAGTGCCTTTGGCACAAATTGGTCCGTTTGGACCCCCGAATTCATCCCGAGGCTCCCGGGACCCCAACGAAAACCACCAACATATTCCAAAACACGATACGAACTTGTTCCAATCATAAAAACACCATCCTAAACATCAAAATTACCAATTACACACGGATTCAAGCCTAAGTTTCTTCAAAACTTTCGAATTACACATTCCATCAAAAACCCGACCAAACGACGTCCGAATGACCTGAAATTTTGCAAGCACATCTAAAATCACCTAACGGAGCTACTGCAACTGTCGGAATTCCATTCGACTCCCGGATCAAAATCTCACCTATCGATCGGATTTCGCCAAAATTCAACCTTAGCCAATTTAAGCCTATTTCTACACCGGGCCTCCAAATTCAATTCCGATCGCTCTCCTAAGTCATAAATGATCCCTCGAAACTAGTCGAATCATCCGAATCCGATTCCGAGCACTCTAACTCGATAGTCAACTCTAGGTTGACTTTTCCATATTCAAACTTCCTTCAAACATGCTATTTGCTTCATTTTTAATTCAATTCACTCCTAACTCACCCGATAGGTTCTAACACTGATATAGAAGCATAAGACATGTTAATGCAACATAACGGGGTGGTAATTTCCGTAACGACGGGCCGGGTCGTTATACGAGGTCTAATTCAAAAAAAATCAAAAGCCTTAACCCTACCCAATTTCTCTAATTTTCTACCCATATTCATATATTTTAGACCTAGAAATCTAATGGGTATTTATAAAAATGGAAGAAATAAGTTAAGGATTACTTACCGAAGAGTTTTGATGTAGGAAAGCTCAAGAATCATCCAAGAGCTTTGAAGAAGAGAGGGTTTGTGAAAAATGGGAAATTTCCCGTAAGTGTTCTGTTTTTTGGGTCTAAATAACTGGGCGAAAATTTAACTTCATGCGATCGCAGAAGAATCAATGCGATCGCATAGAACAAACTGACGACTGCCAAAATTCACTCTATGCGATCGCGGAAGAATCAATGTGATCGCGTAGAATAAGTTGATGACTCCAAAATTAACTTTATGCGCTAGCGGAAGAATCAATGCGACCACATAGAACAAATTAATGACTACAAAAATTAACTTTATGCGATCGCGGACATCCCTATGCGATCGTATATGACAAATTAATAACTACAAAAATTAACTCTATGCGATTGCGGAAGGATCAATGTGATCGCATAGAACAAATTAATGACTACCAAAATTAACTCGATGCGATCGCGGACATCCCTACGCAATCACATAGAAAAAATTAATGACTACCAAAATTAACTCTATGCGATCGTGGAAGAATCAATGCGATCGTATATAACAAATTAATGACTTATAATTATTACTTCCAAAAATTCTATTTTTTGAAAACTGTTAGAAATATAATGCACAGTCTTTTCTTCCCAAAATGCCACTAAATGTTGAAATTATCCCTAACATCTTATGATAAGAAGAGGTCAATGACAATATTTGTCAAATACGTGACATTATTTTAATTTTGTAGGTGTGTGATTGATAATCATTTCTAATGATTGGGATTACGTTAATTTTAGGTATAGAAATCATATAAGAGAAGCATCTTCTGTTCTAAGTATAATTTACTACTCGTTCATTGCACCAAATCTTGGCGTTGGATTTTCGATTCTTTCTTCTGTCAATGATCATGATATTGTAATCAGTTTATACAGTTTTCATCCACATGGTATTTAAGAAATTTATTTGATGCACAATCCTACCATTTGAATTCTGTTTTTAGGTCTAGAGCTAACTAAATCGGATAAAATAATTACTCTTACTCCAAATAATCCTCATTCACTCAAGAAAGCAACCCTTTAATTGTGTATATATATTATTAAAGAAAAGTCCATCCATCATCAATAGTAGGGCTGCTTAACGAATTGGGCGGCTATTTACTCTTAACAGTTCGACTTATCGGTTATCGGCTTTTAAATGTATTAATTTGCTAGTCATCCGATAAAACATCGAGTGGAATAGTATCGGTTTAGCTCGTATCGGGCGATTTGTCAGCCATTTATTCAAGATTCGATCTGATCACATGGGAAAATTTACGCCTGTTTAGTCATTGGTTTCCTTTCAATTTCCTATTCATGGCTTTTATTTGGTTTGCTGTCTGTTGCTTCTGGTCTTTATTTTATGTCCTCTAACGTTTACTTTTCCCTTGTCTGGATATTATGATCAATAAATTGTGTGCATACAATAGTGGATGAATATTAATGCTCCAAGTGCATCAAGAGAAAGGAAATAATGACTATAATCACACATTATACTGCTGGGGATTCAGTTAAAATTTGTGCCGACAGTAAAAAGATTACACAAAAGTATTAACTGAGTTAAAAGTAAAATACTTTTAGTCCATTCTGCTTGAATTGTTAGAAAGATAGAGTGTTGAAAGTCGACTAGATAGAGTGTTGGAAGCCTAGAAGTCGACGAGATAGAGTACCTGCTGGTGGCTGATGATTGAAATTTAGGCGTTAGAGACTTAGGGTTTCTGATTATTTAGGCATTAGATTAGAGATAGAATACCGGAATAATGGAAGAAGAACGGTATATATAAACAACAACAACAACTACCCAGTATAGTCTTACAGGATGGAGTCTGTGGAGGGTAATATGTACGCATGCTTTACCCCTGCCCGATAAAGCAGGGAGGCTGTTTCCAATCGACCCTCGGCGCAAGGGCAAGAAGAGAAAAAACAAAACAAAAACAAAGAGGACAAGCATTAGTGATGTTAGCATAAATCACATAAATATATGAGTAAACAAAGACCATAAATAACATGGCATATAGAAGGACAAGATATACAGGAAGAAAATATAGGGCATTAGTAAAACTATACAATAAGAAAACGGCATGCCATACAATATATCAAGCCTATATATGGGTGGACCCACCACACCCCGGCCCTACCCCGTGGAAGGAGAGCGTGTAATACTAGAAGTCCCTATCCTACAACCCTGATACTAGACCTCCAAGCATTCCTATCAAGGGTCATGTCCTCGGAAATCCGCATGATAGCCATATCCTGCCTAATTACCTTTCCCCAATACCTCTTGGGCCTCCCTCTACCACGACACGCGCCAATCACCGTCAGCCGCTCGCAACTCATCAACGGGACATCGGGGCATCGGGGCTTCTCCTCCGCACATGCCCGAACCACCTGAGTCTCGCTTCTCGCAGCTTCTCATCCACTGGGGCCTCCCCCACCTTCTCCCGAATATCTTCATTCCTAACCCTATCTAACCTGGTGAGCCCGCACATCCACCTGAGCATCCTCATCTCTGCGACCTTCATTCTCTGAACATGGGAGTTCTTCACCGGCCAGCACTCCGCCCCGTACAGCATGGCTGGTCTTACCACAGCTCTATAAAACCTCCCCTTGAGTTTCTATGGCACTTTCACACAGGACTCCCGAAGCAAGCCTCCATTTCGACCACCCGGCCCCTATACGGTGAGTGACATCCCCGTCAATCTCTCCGTCCCCCTGAATTACCGACCCAAGATATTTGAAACTGTCCTTCTTGACGATGACCTGGAAATTGAGCTGCACTTCCCTTCCAGCTTCATCTTCGCTCCGCTCGGCGCTACACTTGCACTCCAGGTATTCAGTCTTAGACCTGCTTAGTTTGAAACCCTTTCACTCGAGGGTCCGTCTCCAATCTTCCAACCTTTCTTTAACCCCGACTCTCGTCTCGTCTATCAAGACAATATCGTCAGCAAATAGCATACACCAAGGCACATTCCCTTGGATATGACGGGTTAGAGCATCCATCACCAAAGCAAATAAGAGAGGGCTGAGCGCAGATCCTTGCAATATATATATATATATATATATATATATATATATATATATATATATATATATATATATATATATATATATATATATATATATATATCTATTTCCTTTTGGGAGGGTACTACGGGTAGTTGGTACCTCGTAGGACATCGACCCGCTTACTCGGGTCTTGTATGAATATGCAAAAAGGGATGCTCCTTGGTGTGTGTAGGGGTTGTATTTGTTTGCGAGAAAGGATTCCTCGTCAAGTAAGTTTGGGGGTGTGGACACACTTGCGCGAATTCAAGTAACGGCTACAAGGGAGAAATCGAAAGGAAACTATACCCGACCAGGGATGGACGTAAACTCGTAAGCTACCGACGACTGAAGGTAGGGATAATCGTCGAGGTCTTATTGTTAAAGAAAAAAGCCACCCCGCCACAGCAGACTAGTTGCTTCCTCTGTCATCGCCGGGGAGCTCTTGCGAGGAGACCTTAGGATAAGTTGCTAAAACAAACGGGATGGGAGGATCGACCCATTAAGATAATTTCGAAGAAAGACTATTGGCAGCAGGTATAGAGATTTTTTTTCCTCTTCAAAACACAAGAAAATGCAGGCAGGGTATAGCTCGGTAGAGGATTCGAGGGGTTCGGGACCCCCCCCCCCCACACACACACACAAAGGGGGAGGGAGTCGATTGAACATCTCAGCCATTGGCCAGAATTTTTGCCTGCATCCGATCCCCAATTCTTGTTCACCCCGGAGTAGATGGCTCGGTAGATAGATCCAAGGCTAGATTAGTAGCTAAAGCCTAAAGGATTCCTTCAAGAATATTGAGTTGAACTCCTTTACAGATAGGGAAAACATTTGCTTCATGTTGCTAAACACCATTCATGGCATTCTTGCCTTGGATGCAATCAAAAGGTGTCCTTATTTTAATTTGACGTGAAGAATAGAATGCCTTTAAACAACATAAGGGAAGGGGGGAAGAATAAGTTTCTATTCAGCCTTCTCCAACTCCAGGCTTCTCTTCTCATAGGTGCTTATGCCTGCTGTTACGTATCGTAGGACCTCCGTCCCCGAAGCGAAGAAAGAGGAGCAGGAACAAGAGGTTGTCTTCTCCTGGCCCAGTAGTTCGCAACTACTACCGTGGTTGTTGCCAACGAGGATCCCATATTCCGAAAGGTTACTAGGCCGACTATTAGGTCCAAAGTTGTATACCACTGTTATGGTGCCGATATATTCACTACTTCAGCGCCGTAGAATGCACACTACTTTAAATAGAAAGCGCAATGCAATCCCCGAACGTCGGGCTGTCCTCATTACCGTAAGAGCAAATAGGTAAGCTCCAATACATAACTCCTTAGTACGTCAGCTGCTATCAAGATCGCTTTGTTAAGCAGTGACCTTAATAACCGAGAGTCTTCTAACACTCTCTGCCACAAACTAAAGAATATATATATATATATATATATATATATATATATATATATATATATATATATAACGAGTTAATGAATTATGCCTTAAGAAAATTAAATAATCCGCCCCCAAACAGATAAGTCGTTAATAAAAAATATCAATCTATTTCCCGTTCATTAAACCGTTAACCCGATACCAATAAGTCATTAAGTTTCAATTTTGATTCGATTTTCGGTTTCGACTCGATTTTGAATACCCCTAATCAATGGGACTAGATAGAAATCATAAAATAACTCCAGCAATTGTTTTAACTTCCCTTTTAGTGTACCTCAGAATTTCCACGTAATTATTTATTTGGGTATTTAGTCAAGTCTTATACAAATAAGTCTAAACATTATATACCAGTTTGATAGTTGAATAATTACCCTCCTTAAGATAAATTGTTATCTTTACTTAGGTTATTTTGAAGATTTCTCGTGAATCTTTCCATAGTTTACCACTCTAATAATCATAGGATTAGGGGTGTCCATAAAAATTCGATAAACCGAACAAAACCATACCAACCAAAAAAAACGATACTTTTTGGTTTGGTTTTGTTTGGTTTTGATTTTAAAATTTTAAAAATAGATCAAATTTGGTTTGGTTTTGTTTTAATCAGAAATAAAAACTGAACCAAACTGACTATAAGAGTAGCTATTTCAAATTTATTATTACACGTATATATGTATATTGTTATACAAAGTTCCAAAAAAATATAGTAAATGCTAATAGTTTGCACTTTTAATATAGTTCTTTAACTTTACATTCTATTTTGATTGGTAGTTTTCTTTTGTTTAGTGTAAGAATCTATTTCGTGTTAAAACTAACATATTTTTAATTGAGTCCTGATTATTCATCACTATTTGATTCAATTATCATCAATATATTTTGGTAAATAATAGATTTCACAAATGACAATTGATTTAATAGTGTTACATTGAAAATGTGGTCGCCAAAATATGTGTTTGGTTGTGTATGTCTTATATTTAAAAAATTGACAAATAATCGAAAAAACTAAAAATTTAACATAAACCGAATTGAGAAAAACTGACTTAATTAGTTTGGTTTAATTTTAATATTTAAAAAATTAACTTACTTTTAAATTTATTTTTAGAAAGAATCGATCCAGATCGAATTATAAACACCTCTCCCTAGGATAAAGTGTTGTGAGTAAAATGCCAGGGGAGAAAGAAAAAAAAAACAAAAGAAAAGGAGCTTTTAGAGGGCGCATGCTTCTGCTATTCTAGAAAAGCTAAAGAAATGGGGACCTTTAGGCTTTTCTGCCAACAGATAATTGGCACGCCGAATTGGATTAGCACACTGTTTTACTGTCAAAAGTGACCCAATTTTACCTTGTGATTTGAGGTTTATTTCATTATTTTTAACACCTTTCAATCATTATAATTTAGCACTTATAAATCGGTACATTTTAGGTCAACGTAGGATATAACAAAAATAAAATAATTCGGTAAAATAAGGTCTGTCGAAAGAAATATGTACATCAATATTATCCTTATCCCAAAAAAGTAGAAAAATTATTTCAGAAAAATCTTCGACTAAAAAAATAAAAAGATAAAAGCGATAAATATAAGGATATAACACAAATTATAAATCATCTCGAACGAAAGCTTTTCTCTTTCATCCTTAATGCTATTTACATCTTTTGAGTAGTATTATCATTTCTTAAATCTTGTACGATCGCATACTTATCCGTTTTAATTTATATAAACTTATTTGATTGAACACGGAGTTTAATAAAAGATAAAATATTTTTGAACATGTAGTGTAAAATAAAGCATATATATTTTGTGTGATTATAAATCATTGCATAAAGGTAAATTATTTTCAAATAAGGAAAAAATTTACTTTTTGGCACGGACTAAAAAGAAAATAGGTTCACATAAATTAAAACGGAGAGAATATTTATTTTTAATCTGCAACACTCATTTTGTAAATATGTTAGACGTTAGTGTACAATATTTACTACCATATAACATTAGATGTTATAGTTATTTTGTAGAACTTATATTTTACTTTGGTATGCATCTACTACTAGTTCTTTTGGCATAAAGAAAAAGAAGACAATTTATATATGTATCAAAATGTTTTATTCAGTATAACTAAGTAATAAACTCAAAATGTTGACATTGTATGGGGCCGAATCGGACGTAAGATGAGGCGAGTATGTATATGTGTACGGTCGACTCGTGGGCAGTGCAGGTCGGGCACGCCTCCTAACGTGGCCGCTAACATTGGGAGACGTCCTCCTTCGTGTCCGCACGACGAAAAGGATACGTCCCCGTCCATAATAGCGTGTCAACAAGCTAGTCCGAGTAGACGTCCCCGACTCCCCCTCCCCTGTGTTTCCATTGTAATAGCAATAGCTTTAGGGCGACGTAATATGCCGGCGAGGGGTCGTCCTTCTATATTAAGGAGGGTCCTCCTCATTTGTAAGACAAGTGTTATTGATCATTAATAATACAACTCTCTCTCTATCATTCTTCTCTCTATTGTTATCTCTCTATTGCTTACTTGTTCAATCACTTGATTAAGCTCCATCTTTTTCTTATAAGAAAAACATACACACGAACCCAAAGATCGGTCTTTAAGATATATTACCATTGATTCCGATTTACCCTTCATTTATTCATTGATTGTCCCTAACCCGTAAAGCAATCTATAGTCTTTTGGGTCAAACAATTTGGTGCCATTTGTGGGAATTTCGAGAATCAAACTCGTACTATACATTCACAAGATCCGATCATCGGAAAAAATGTGGAAATGGCCAAAAATGACACTCGATCCAAGGCTGTGGTAGAAGTTACCACCAACCTCCTGAGTTCCATGAACGAGGCCGGTGGTAGCGCAACCATCAACGCTACCCCTGGTGTCGCGCCCGAAGCAGAGGCCTCCCCTCCCCCCTTTGGGAACCTTGCTACCCCGCAGGAAAGGGACACATTAGCCTCCTTCCTGAGGAAAATTGACGAAATGGAAAGCGAAAATCAGGCCCTCCGCGACCAGATGAAGTAGCACCAAGATAGGGTTGATAAGATCCCCGGAGCACCTAAACTACTACCCAAAAGGGATGTAGGAAGGTTTGTGGAACAACTCTACTCCGAAGAAGCAGCACCATAAACCATTCCGAAGACCTTCAAGATGCCCCCCTACCTGAAGGTATACGACGGAACCACTGATCCTGAGGATCACCTCATCCACTACGTCACCGCCGTAAAAGGTAATGACTTGTCTAAAGAATAGGTACTATCAATGCTGCTGAAAAGGTTCGGCGAAACACTGACCGGGGGAGCATTGACCTGGTACTCCCAACTACCTGCCAAAGCAATCTCAACCTTCGAGGAAATGGCGGACAAGTTCGTCACAACATATGCCGGCGCTAAGAAAGCAGAAGCAAGGGTGAACGACATCTTCGCCGTCAGACAAACCACAAGCGAGGGCCTCAGGGACTTCCTCGCCATGTTCAACAGGGTAAGAATGAGCCTGCCAAACGTATCAGAAGGAATGGCGGTAGCGGCCTTCTAGAACGGACTCAGCAGGGACGGCTCCCGAGCTACCAAAAAACTGCTAAGCCGTCTCATAAAGTATCCTCCCACGACCTGGGACGAGATCCATAACGCTCCTTACTAGGACGAGGAGGATCTCAACGGACCAACCCGATGGCAAGCAGTCGTGCACCCGGATACGAGAAGAGATCGACGGCACGAGGGGCGCCGGAAACTTCCCCCTCGTCCTAGTAAGGAGCGACACCAACCCTATGAGGTCCTCACTTCCGCCCCTCGCCATACGGACGCCGTGAAACACCACCTCGTCCCGATCAGAAACGAACGAGGTATGCCCCTTTACTTTCTTCGCATAACTTCTGTGTTTCTCTTTCAGAAATAGTGTACGCACTTGAAAAGCTTGGCACCAAGGTGCAGTGGCCCTAAAAGATAAAATCGGACCCGGCCACAAGAAAGTCAAACGTCCTGTGCGAGTTCCACCAGGAACGAGGGCACTAGATCGAGGACTGCATCGGTCTGCGACAAGAAGTCGCCAGAATGCTCAACCAGGGGTACCTAAAGTAGTTGCTCAGCGACAAAGGGAAAGCCAATTTTGCACGCGGACGAGAGCACTCCCGGGGACCTCCAAAGCCACCCTCTCCGACACGTACGGTAAACATGATCGTCGGAGAAGGGAATGACATCACCATTAACTACGTCAAATTCGCCAACACATACAGACTGAAGAGGACCATCTCCCACGAACGGTACGATGACCTCGAAGGAAGTATCACCTTCGATAAGTCTGATGCCGATGGTTTGTGTTTCCCTAATTGTAATGCTTTAGTTATTACCCTACGTATCATTGATACGGATGTCAGGAGAATCATGATCGATGACGGAGCGGCGCCTGCATCATCCATCCGAGAGTCCTCTCACAGATGGGACTCGAGGACAGGATAACCCCTCGATGCATAACTCTAACTGGTTTTAACAATGCAGTAGAGCGCACATCAGTAGAAGTGACCCTGCCCGTCCCCGCGGGAGGAGTCACCCTGGAAACTACCTTCCATGTGATGAACCAAGAGACAGCCTACAACGTCATCATCGGGCGTCCATGGATACACGCCATGCGAGCGGTCCCCTCAAGCTTATACCAAGTGATCAAATTCTCTACCCCGTGGGGAATATTCAACATTAAAGGGGAGCCACGCACAACGCGGGAATGTTATAAAATAAATCAAAACTACACACACACCAGTCAATTGAACGGGGCGAGCGCGGAAGCATAGCAATCAGCCATGTCGGGGACCCAAGCGGACCCGACGGCCGACACTATAAGAGACCCGAACGTCGTAGAAGCCTGCAAAGCTACGGTTGAGGATCTCGACCCGGTTCAACTAGATTGGGATGATCCCAAGAAGAAGGCCTACATCGGTCACGGACTCGCCAATCCGGTTAAGTACCATGAATTCTTAACTGAACATGTAGACACGTTCACTTTTTCCCATGCAGACATGCCAGGGATCTCGCCAGATATCGCCACCCACCGGCTCAACGTGGACCCATTATATCCGCCGGTAAAACATGTCAGGAGAAAACTCAATGCCGCTATCAATGAGACGGTCAGCAAAGAAGTAGACAAGTTGCTAGCCAACGGCTCTATCAGGGAGTCGAAATACCCCTAATGGGTCGCCAACATGGTGATGGTCAAAAAAAATAGCGGGAAGTGGAGGATGTGCGTGGGTTTCACCGACCTAAACAAGGCCTGGCCTAAGGATTCCTTTCCCCTACCTCACATCGACCAACTGATCGACGCCACCGCCGAACACGAGCTACTAAGTTTCCTGGACGTGTACTCTGGCTATAATCAAATCCTAATGGCCGAGGAAGATCCACCTTCATTACCCACCAAGGTACCTACTGTTACAGAGTGATGCCCTTCGGGCTAAAGAATGCGGGAGCTACGTACCAACGGCTGGTCACCAAGATGTTCAAAGAGCAACTTGGGAAAACTATGGAGGTCTACATCGACGACATGTTAGTGAAATAAACGAGGAAGGAGGATCACGTCGACCACTTGCGAGAAGCCTTCGAGATATTGAACAAATATGGGATGAAGCTGAACCCCGAGAAATGCGCCATTGGTGTGGCGTCAGGGGAATTTCTTGGCTTCCTCGTATCCCAAAGAGGGATCGAAGTCAACCCCGACCAGATTAAGGCGATCGCCTCGATACCCGAAGCACTCAACAGCAAGAAACAGGTTTAGAAGTTGACAGGCCGAATAGCCGCCCTCTCTCGCTTTATCTCCCGATCGTCAAATAGATGCCACAAGTTCTTCAGTGTGTTGAGAAAAGACAACGGATTCCACTGGAACGACGAATGCGTCAAAGCCCTCCAAGAGTTGAAGGCGTATCTAACGTCCCCACCATTGTTGACGAAAGCAAAGACGGGTGAACCCCTATTGACATATCTCGCCGTCTTAGAGGTCGCGATCAGCGCAGTGCTCATCCGCGAAGAAAAAGGTACACAATCACCTATATATTACATTAGCAAAACTCTAGTGGACGCCGAGACTTGGTACCCACACCTCGAGAAATTGGCGTTGGCATTGGTTGCTGCTTCAGAAAGCTGAGACCCTATTTCCAATGCCACCCCATCTGAGTGGTTACCACTTTCCCTCTGAGAAGCATCCCGCACAAGCCTAAACTGTCGGGCCGTCTTGCCAGATGGGCCATAGAGCTCAGCGAGCACGACATCACCTATATCCCCAGAACTGCCATCAAATCACAAGTCCTCGCCGACTTCGTGGCCGATTTCAATGCCAAAATCTCGCCTGAGGCAGAGAAGGAGACCATGCAAGCAACTCCAAACGTCGACCCCTGGATACTCCACATCGATGGGGCCGCGAACGCTTCGGGATCGGGACTGGGACTCGTCCTTGAAGTCCCCACGGGCGAAGTCATTCGTCAGTCCATATGATGCCCCAAAATGACTAACAATGAGGCAGAGTACAAAGCTGTTATTGTAGGTTTAAAACTAGCAGTCAGGTACGGGGCCCACCGACTAATCCTACATTGCGACTCGCAACTTGTGGTAAATCAAGTCGCCGGGACTTATCAGGTCAAGGAGAAGAGGTTGCAAAAATACCGAGTGGAGGTCTGTAAGCTGATGGCCCAATTTGACGAATGCCGCTTCGAACAAGTTCGTAGGATACACAACACTAAAGCAGACGGGTTGGCTAAATTGGCCGCGGCCGCCACCAACCTAAATAAAGAAAGCACTGTCACCCTACTGCACTCCGCCATCGACCACAACGAGGTACTCTCCATGCATCTGACTTGGGATTGGCACAATCAATTTGTATCATATTTGCAGGATGGAAACCTACCATACGACAAAAAAGAAGCAAGAAAGCTTCGCACACAAGCAACAAGATACTGTTTGGTGAATAACGACCTCTACAAAAGAACTTTTGGAGGACCCTGGCTAAGTGCTTGGGCCCCAACCAGACGATGCCAGTGCTAGAAGAGGTCCACGAGGGTCATTGCGGCGCCCATATAGGAAATCGAGCACTCGTGCGATGTCTAATACGGGCCGGGTACTACTGGCCCACCATGAAAAAGGACGCGGCACAATACGTCCGCCAATGCAAAAGTTCGCCCCCTGATACATCAGCCAGGAGAGCCCCTCCACTCGGTCACATCTCTATGGCCCTTCATCAAATGGGGAATGGACATCGTCGGACAACTACCTATCGGACGAGGAAAGGTACGCTTCTTATTAGTTTTAACTGACTATTTCTCTAAGTGGGTGGAAGCAGGTGCCTACGCCCAGATCCGCGAGCAAGAGGTCATAGCCTTCATCTGGAAAAACATCTTATGTCGCTTAGGCATCACCAAATAGATAACGTGTGACAACGGACGACAGTTCATAGGACAAAAGACAATCGACTTCTTCAATAAATGGCGTATTAAAAGAATAATCTCAACGCTGTATCATCCGGCCGCTAACGGCCAAGCAGAGTCATCCAACAACACCCTACTAAACATCCTGAAGAAAAAACTCGAATACGCCAAGAGATTGTGGCCCGAACTACTGCCAGAAGTACTATGGGCACATAGGACCACCCCCGAATCCTCCACAGGAGAGACTCCCTACTCATTAGTCTACGGGACCGACGCCATCATACCAGTCGACGTCGGTGAACCAAGCCTTAGATACTCGCACACAAGCGGAAAGGAGAACGACGCGAGCCGACTACAAGACTTAGCCGAAGCCGAAAAAAGAAGAGAAATGGCCCACATCAGGCTAGTGGCCCAAAAATAGCAGATCGAGAGATACTACAACAAAAGGACGAAAATCCGTCCACTCAAGATAGGCGACTATGTGCTAAAGGCCAAAACACTAGCATCCAAAGACCCTAACGAAGGGAAGTTAGGCACCAATTGGGACGGGCCCTATAAAATCATCGCAGTGGCAGACAAGGGCTCCTTTAAGTTAGAAACTATGAACAGAAAGACTCTCCAAAACAACTGGAACATCTCACACCTCAAACGTTTCCACTTCTGAAAGGTATCCCCCAAGCCGTACTCTTTTTCCCTCATCCGAGTTTTGTCCCAATTGGGTTTTCTCGGAGAGGTTTTTAATGAGGCAACGAAGGAGACGCCCGAAAACGTTTACGAGGTTATTCTGATACCCCAAGCGTGTGCTGATCGACACGAATAGCGTATCACGGGGACTAGGGCTACGACCATCTCCATTGTACTAAAGGCTATGGCCATCTCCAATGTATGAAAGGCTATGACCATCTCCAATGTATGAAAGGCTATGACCATCTCTAATGTATGAAAGGCTACGGACATCTCCAATGTATGAAAGGCTACGGCCATCTCCAACGTAAGAAAGGTGTCACGACCCCAAATCCGGTCGTGATGGCGCCCAGCACATTGCTAAGCCAGCCTGACCAATTAATAACAATAACGGAGCTAGACGCTCTCTTTAACCCATTTAAGCAAGTTAAATCACGAAGCAATAACGATACAAATAACGAAAACAGGGAACCAAGTCCCATAATACATCAACTCCCATAGACCAAGGGTCAAGAGTCATGAGCCTCTACCGAACATGAGTACAAAAAGGTTTACAAGAATACCAAGTGCGGAAAGAAATGTCAATACAAAATCAAAAGACAAGAGGAAGGAATATCCGGTCCCGCGGACTCTGCAGCCTACCTCGAATATCCACAAACGTCGCCCCGCACAAGCTACCGGATCACCGCCGAGAGGTACTCGGATCCGCACACAAGCGCAGTGAGTAAAACGAGTACCGCGTACTCAGTGGTAATAAACAAGTGTAAGACAGTACAGATAAGAAATCCGCAATGAACACTATGTAAAGCTATAATCGCCTACCCTGTCATAGAATTAATATTCCCTGTACTCGTACCAACAAATACCAATAAAAGCATAACAGCTAGCAGACGTAGCTAAATGCAACGCAATGCACGATATGACCGCTACGGCGCGTAGCCCGACTCCAATTTTGGGTACCCGTGCTCACCGCGGGGGTTCAGACTCCGAGGGGCTCCTACAGCCCAAGCACATCTCATAGAGATATCACCGCGGCGTGCAGTCCGATCCAATATATCTCGCTGCGGCGCGCAGCCCGATCCACTACTAGTCACCTAATATGCAGATACAGCCTCGCAGGCTCAAAAGTAGTTTTTGAAAACTCTTTATCATTTTTCAGTTGGAAAACAGTAATACCAAGTTCCAGAGATTGGAATTAGCATAATAACAAAAATAGTCGCGGACTAGTAGTAAACTAGCATGTCTACGTGATAAGACAATGATAACGATCCTCGCGGATCCAATAACCGGCTCACGGCCCACATGTATACTCAACCGCCCAAGCAGGGGTTCCTCGGCAAGAGTGGCCATTATCACAATATATATATACGTATACGCAACCATCCGAGAAGGAGGTTCGACGGCTCTGTAATAGCCAATAATACAATATCAACAAGGTCGGACTAATACGTAGTCTCCAATTCATGATCGACCCCGCACTCTCGGTGTGCGTGTCTCGCCGCTATACACATCACAAAGTGGTATACCGGGGTTTCGAACCCGCCGGTCATCACCCACATCTATTACTCACCTCAATACGGCGCGACGACTATTCCGCAATGCCCTTGCCTCGAGAATCAAGCTCCGCACGCGTAGAATCTGATCAAATACAGTAGAAATACAACAAATTAGGCCAACGGGACGACACCCAATCAATACAACTCAATTTACATCAAAATTCCCAAAGTTGTCAAAACCCGACTTTCGGTACGCTTGTCGAAAAATCACGAAAGTCACATATTCGGAACCCTCATCTCAATACGAGTCTAAGCATATCAATTTTTACCAAAATCGGACTCCATTTGCCCACTCTAATCCTTGTTTTTCTACAATTTAGGCCTAGGGTTAAAACCCACATTTAATCTCCCATTTACAGAGAATTAACCAAGGATTTCATGTTAAAATGATGTAATTAAGCCACAAAACTTACCTCCAACGAATCCCCGATGAAGTACCAGCAATTCCCGTCAATTTCTCCTCTTGGAACTCAAAAATGGGGTTTTGGTAATGAACCCGTATGCCCTCTGCTCTGTGATTTTAATTCACTGCCAGACGATTTTACCCTACGCGATCGCGATCTTCCTCACGCGATCGCGATGCTCAAATTCACGGCCTCACGCGATCGCGACTTACTTCACGCGATCGCGAAGCACAGTCACCCTGCCTCACGCGATCGCATCATTCACTCCTGCGATCGCGTAGCATATTTCTCCTGGACCCCTTTCCTCTTCTACGCGATCGCGTATATTGGCCTGCGATCGCGATCAACACCCGTTCACCTCTACGCGATCGCGACTGTTACCCTGCGATCGCGATGCCTTATCTCCCAGCTCTACGCGATCGCATCCCCATCCCCGCGATCGCGGAGAGCAATTGTCTGCTGAGGTTATGACAGCAACCAGATTTTTCTCTTTTCTTTCAACAATGGTCCGTTTGGACCCCCGTATTCATCCCGAGACCCCCGGGACCCCAACGAAAACCACCAACATACTCCAACACATGATACGAACTTGTTCCAATCATAAAAACACCATACTAAACATCAAAATCATCAATTAACCACGGATTCAAGCCTAAATTTCTTAAAACTTTCCAAATTACACATTCGATCAAAAACCCGACCAAACGATGTCCGAATGACCTGAAATTTTGCAGGCACATCCAAAATCACCTAACGAAGCTACTGCCACTGTCGGAATTCCATTCCGACCCCCGGATCAAAATCTCACCTACCGTTCGGATTTCGCCAAAATTCAACCTTAGCCAATTCAAGCCTATTTCTACACCGGCCTCCAAATTCAATTCCGATCGCTCCCCTAAGTCACAAATCACCTCCCGAAACTAACCGAATCATCAGAATCCGATTCCGAGCCCTCTAACCAAATAGTCAACTCCGGGTTGACTTTCCTTATTCAAGTTTCCTTCACAAAGGCTATATGCCTCATTTTCAATCCAATTCACTCCTAACTCACCCGATAGGCTCTAACACTGATATAAAATCATCAAACATGCATTTACAACATAACGGGGTGGTAATTACCGTGACGACGGGCCGGTTCGTCACATTCTCCCCCTCTTAAGCAAACGCTCGTCCTCGAGCGGGTCAAGAAACATACCTGAAGTCTCAAACAAGCGAGGATATCTGCTCCGCATCTCCCGCTCGATCTCCCAAGTGGCCTCCTCCACGGGTCGACCTCTCCACTGACCTTAACTGATGCAATCTCCTTAGACCTCAATTTTCTCACCTGACGACCCAAAATAGCAATAGGCTCCACATCATAGGATAGATCACCATCAAGCTGAATGGTGCTGAAATCTAATACATGAGACGGATCTCCAATGTACTTCCGGAGCATAGACACATGGAATACTGGATGAACGCTGGATAAGCTGGGCGGCAAGGCCAACTCATATGCCACCTCTCCAACTCTCCTAAGTATCTCAAAAGGACCAATGTACCCGGGACTCAACTTTCCTTTCTTCCCAAACCTCATGACACCCTTCATAGGTGAAATCTTCAACAATACTCCGTCACCAACCATGAAAGACAACTCTCGAACTCTACGGTCCGCATAACTCTTCTGACGAGACTGTGCTGTACGAAGCCTCTCCTGGATCAACTTTGCTCTATCCAGAGCATCCTGGACTAACTCAGTCCCTATCAATCTAACCTCACCAGGCTCAAACCATCCCACGGGGGATCTACACCGCCTGCCATACAATGCCTCATACGGGGCCATCTGAATACTCGACTGATAACTGTTGTTGTAGGCAAACTCCGCAAGTGGTAGGAACTCATCCCACGAACCACCAAAGTCAATCACACAAGCTCGCAACATATCCTCCAGAATCTGAATAGTACACTCAGACTGCCCATCTGTCTGGGGATGAAATGCTGTACTCAACTCAACCCGCGTACCCATCTCTCGCTGAAATGCTCTCCAAAACTGAGAAGTGAACTGAGTACCCCTATCGGATATGATAGACACCGGGACTCCATGCAACCGAACAATCTCTCGAATAAAGATCGCTGCCAACCGCTCCGATGAGTAGGTAGTACTAACTGGAATGAAGTGAGCTGACTTGGTCAGTCTATCCACAATCACCCACACAGAATCAAACTTCCTCGCCGTCCGAGGGAGTCCACTAACAAAGTCCATAGTGATCATCTCCCATTTCCACTCAGGAATATCAATGCGCTGAAATACACCACCAGGCCTCTGATGCTCGTACTTAACCTGCTGACAGTTGAGGCACCGTGCTACATGTCCGACAATGTCCATTTTCATCTTTCTCCACCAATAGTGTTGTTTCAAATCTTGATACATCTTCGCGGCTCCTGGATGGATAGAATACCGCGAGCTATGGGCCTCTTCCAGAATCAACTCACGAAGGCCATCAACATTGGGCACGCATATCGGCCCTGCATCCTCAATACGCCTTCACTATCAATGGTGACATCTCTAGCATCATCATGCTGAACTCTGTCCCTCAGGACAGCCAAATGTGGATCATCATACTGGCGCTCACGAATACGATCATATAGAGACGACCGAGATACAACACAAGCCAATACCCTGCTGGGCTCCGAAATATCTAACCTCACTAGCCGATTGGCTAACACCTGAACATCATAAGCAAATGGCCTCTCCTCAGCTGGAATATATGCCAAGCTCCCCATACTGACCGCCTTCCGGCTCAAAGCATCGGCCACCACATTGGCCTTCCCCGGATGATATAATATAGTAATGTCATAATCCTTCAGCAACTCAAGCCATCTCCGCTGTCTCAAATTAAGGTCTTTCTGTTTGAACAAGTGCTGGAGACTACGATGGTCGGTATACATCTCACAAGACACACCGTACAAATAGTGCCTCCAAATCTTCAAGGCATGAACAATGGCGGCTAGCTCCAAGTCATGAACAGGATAGTTCTTCTCACGCGGCTTCAACTGCCGAGAAGCATAAGCAATTACCTTTCCTTCCCGCATCAACACACAACCTATCCCCACTCTCGAGGCATCACAATAAACGGTATACGAACCTGAAGCTGATGGCAATACTAACACTGAGCCGTGGTCAAAGCTCGTCTCGAGCTTCGAAAGCTCTCCTCGCACTCATCCGACCACACGAACGGTGCACCCTTCCGGGTCAATTTAGTCAACGGAAGCAATGGATGAAAATCCTCGAACAAACCTGACGATAATACCCCGCCAAGCCCAAGAAAACTCCCGATCTCTCGTAGCCGAGGACGGTCTAGGCCAACCTCGCACCGCCTCTATCTTTTTCTCGATCAACCCGAATACCATCACGAGACACCACATGTCCCGGAAATGCTACCGACTCGAGCCAAAACTCGCACTTGGAGAATTTAGCATATAGCCTCTCCTCCCTCAATCTCTGCAACACAATACTCAAATGCTGAGCATGCTCCTCCCGACTACTGGAGTAGACTAGAATGTCATCAATGAACACAATCACAAATGAATCCAAATAAGGCCCGAACACACTGTTCATCAGATGCATAAATGCTGCTGGGGCGTTGGTCAGCCCAAACGACATCACAAGGAACTCATAATGACCATATCGGGTCCTGAATGCAGTCTTCATAATATCCGAGTCCCCGATCTTCAGCTGATGATAGCCTGAACGAAGATCGATCTTAGAAAACACCCTCGCACCCTGTAACTGATCAAACAAATCATCTATGCGCGGTAGAGGGTACTTGTTCTTCACTGTCACTTTGTTCAATCGCCTATAATCAATACACATTCGCATGGAACCATCTTTCTTTTTAACAAATAATACCGGCGCACCCCACGGGGACACACTAGGGCGGATGAAACCCTTATCCAGAAGTTCTTGAAGCTGCTCTTTTAGTTCTTTCAACTCGGCTGGTGCCATTCGATAAGGAGGAATGGATATGGGCTGAGTGCCCGGCACCAAGTCAATGCCAAAATCGATATCCCTGTCCGGCGGCATGCCCGGCAGGTCTGAGGGGAATACATCTGGAAAATCCCTCACAACAGGTACAGAATCAATGTTAGGAGACTCAGCTCCCACATTCCTCACAAAAGCTAAGTACGATAAACACCCTTTTTCAACCATTTTCTGAGCCTTTAAGAACGAAATAACACGGCTAGGGACGAAATCAGTCGAACCCCGCCACTCAATCTGAGAAATACCAGGAATGGCCAACGTAACTGTCTTAGCATGACAGTCCAATACAACAGATGATACGGAGACAACCACTCCATACCCAATATAACATCAAAGTCCACCATGCCCAACAATAACAACTCTGCCTGGGTCTCCGACCCCCAATAGATATAACACAGGATCTATAGACACGATCCACAACAATCGTATCACCCACGGGGGTGGATACATGAACAAGTAAATCAAGACTACCACGAGTCGCACCCAAATGATGTGCAAAATAAGAGGACACGTAAGAATACGTGGACCCTGGATCAAATAGAACAGAGGCATCTCTGTGACAGACATAAATGATACCTGTAATCACAGCATCGGAGGCAACTGCATCACGCCTGTCAGGGAGTGCATAGAACCGTGCCTGGCCTCCACCGGATCTCTCCTCGCCCCTGGGGCGTCCACGAGAAGACCGACCTCCACCTCTACTAGACCGAGATGGTGCTGAAGAGGAGGGCTGATCCCCCTGCTGAGTCCTGCCCCTACGTAGTCGAGGGCAATGCCTCCTCACGTGGCCAAACTCACCACACTCATAACATGCACCCGGCGCCGGAGAAGCAGGTGCCGCACTCGGGCCGGGAGGGCACCAAACGACGACCGACTCGCTCGAAACCCTTGTCGACCACGACCATGCGAACCTCCGCCTCGCTCTGGGCGGCCCGAACGAGAAGGTCTAGATGAGCGACCTCTGCTCTGCTGGGACTGCCCTCTAGATGGAGCACCACTGAAACTGCCAGAACCACGAGGCCTCTTGGCCTCCCGCTCCTCTCTCTCTCGCCGACGATCCGCCTCAATGGAGCGTGCCATATCAGCAACCTGCTCAAATGATGATGACAGAACTCGCTCGCCGGTCATAAGAATACGGATAGAGTAGTTGAGGCCATCAATGAACCTCCTGATCCTCTCCCTATCGGTGGGGATCATCCATGTGGCATGCCTAGCCAACTGAGTGAATCTAAGCTCATACTGAGTCACAGACATGTCGCCCTGAATCAACCACTCGAACCGGCGACGTAGCTCCTCGCGACGAGACCGAGGTACATATTTCTCTAGAAAGAGAGTAGAGAACTGCTGCCATGTGAGAGGTGCTGCTCTTGCAGCCTACGCCTCTCAAACTCCTCCCACCAATCAAATGCGGGACCGGTAAACTGAAATGTAGTAAATGAAACTCCGCCGGACTCAAGAATACCAGCCGTACGCAACATCTTCCGACATTTATCCAAGAAACCCTGGGCATCCTCGCCCTCAACGCCACCGAAATGGGGTGGCCGAAGTCTACCAAATCTCTCAAGGCGACGCCGCTCGTCCTCGGGCATAACCTGAACCCTATGCTCGGAGCCGGAGCCGGCGCAACCGGAGGAATAACCGGCGCAACCACCCGAGCGGGGACAGCCTCTGGCGTCCGAAGTCCCCGAACAACCGGGTCAGGCGTGCGAGCGCAGGGGTCTGCTGACCACCCCCCGACCGAGATGTCGCGACCGTAGCGGTAGCCGAAACTACCCGAGCCAAACCGGAACACACCGATAATATCCGGGCAAGAGTCTCCTGAAGACCACGAATAGCAATAGATATAGTCCGGCCCCGAACCGGGACCGCCGGAGCTTCAACCACCGGGGGTCGCTCCCGAACCGGTACAACAAGGCGGGCCGACCGGCATCGCCTCGCCCGCCCTACCTCTACCTCTAGCACGACCGCGCCCACCGCCTCTAACAGGTGGCAACGGAGGTCGTCCACCTCGTCCCGATGCTCGCGTTCTCGCCATCTGGCGAGAGAATAGAATATAGAATTTCAGTTCTCAGGACAACAAGATCGCACGACACAGTTCAAGAAAAGTGAAGTTTTCCTAAAGGTTCGCAGCCCCTCCCGAGGATAAGTACGTGCGTCCCCGTACCGATCCACAAGACTCTACTAACCGGCTCAAGACTCACGAGACCTAGTAAACCTAGGCTCGATACCAACTTGTCACGACCCCAAATCCGGCCGTGATGGCGCCCAACACATTGCTAAGCCAGCCTGACCAATTAATAACAATAACGGAGCTAGACGCTCTCTTTAACCCATTTAAGCAAGTTAAATCACGAAGCAATAACGATACAAATAACGAAAACAGGGAACCAAGTCCCATAATACATCAACTCCCATAGACCAAGGGTCAAGAGTCATGAGCCTCTACCGAACATGAGTACAAAAAGGTTTACAAGAATACCAAGTGCGGAAAGAAATGTCAATACAAAATCAAAAGACAATAGGAAGGAATATCGGGTCCTGCGGACTCTGCACCTACCTCGAATATCCACAAACGTCGCTCGCACAGCTATCGGATCACCGCCGAGAGGTACCCGGATCTGCACACAAGGTGCAGTGAGTAAAACGAGTACCGCCATACTCAGCGGTAATAAACAAGGGTAAGACAACAGCAGATAAGAAATCCGCAATAGAACACTATGTAAAGCTATAATCAGCTACCCTGTCATAGAATCAATATTCCCTGTACCCGTACCAACAAATACCAATAAATATATAACAGCTAGCGTATGTAGCTAAATGCAATGCAATGCATGATATGACCGCTACGCGTGTAGCCCGACTCCAATTTTGGGTACCCGTGCTCACCGCGGGGGTTCAGACTCCGGGGGCTCCTACGCCCCAAGCACATCTCATAGAGATATCACCGCGCGTGCAGTCCGATCCAACATATATCTCGCCGCGCGCGTGCACCCGATCCACTACTAGTCACCTAATATGCAGATACAGCCTCGCAGTGCTCAAAAGTAGTTTTTGAAAACTCTTTTATCATTTTTCAGCTAGAAAATAGTAATACCAAGTTCCAGAGATTGGAATTAGCATAATAACAAAAATAGCTGCGGACTAGTAGTAAACTAGCATGTCTATATGATAAGACAATGATAACGATCCTCGCGGGATCCAATAACCGGCTCACGGCCCACATGTATACTCAACCGCCCAAGAAGAGGTTCCTCGGCTCAAGAGTGGCCATTATCACAATATATATTTATATATATGCAACCATCCGAGAAGGAGGTTCGACGGCTCTAGAATAGCCAATAATACAATATCAACAAGTTGGACTAATATGTAGTCTCCAGTTCATGATCGACCCCGCACTCTCAAGAGTGTGCGTGTCTCGCCGCTATACAGCGTCACAAAGTGGTATACCGGGGTTTCGAACCCGCCGGTCATCACCCACATCTATTACTCACCTCAATACGGCGCGACGACTACTCCGCAATGCCCTTGCCACGAGAATCAAGCTCCGCACGCGTAGAATCTGATCAAATACAGTAGAAATACAACAAATTAGGCCAACGGGACGACACCCAATCAATACAACTCAATTTACATCAAAATTCCCAAAGTTGTCAAAACCCGACTCCGGGCCCACATTCCGAAAATTTACGAAATTCACATTTCTGGAACCCTCGTCTCAATACGAGTCTAAGCATATCAATTTTTACCAAAATCGGACTCCATTTGCCCACTCTAATCCTTGTTTTTCTACAATTTAGGCCTAGGGTTAAAACCCACATTTAATCTCCCATTTACAGAGAATTAACCAAGGATTTCATGTTAAAATGATGTAATTAAGCCACAAAACTTACCTCCAACGAATCCCCGATGAAGTACCAGCAATTCCCGTCAATTTCTCCTCTTGGAACTCAAAAATGGGGTTTTGGGTTAATGAACCCGTATGCCCTCTGTTCTGTGATTTTAATTCACTGCCAGACGATTTACCCTACGCGATCGCGATCTTCCTCACGCGATCGCGATGCTCAAATTCACGGCCTCACGCGATCGCGACTTACTTCACGCGATCGCGAAGCACAGTCACCCTGCCTCACGCGATCGCATCATTCACTCCTGCGATCGCGTAGCATATTTCTCCTGGACCCCTTTCCTCTTCTACGCGATCGCGTATATTGGCCTGCGATCGCGATCAACACCCGTTCACCTCTACGCGATCGCGACTGTTACCCTGCGATCGCGATGCCTTATCTCCCAGCTCTACGCGATCGCATCCCCATCCCCGCGATCGCGGAGAGCAATTGTCTGCTGAGGTTATGACAGCAACCAGATTTTTCTCTTTTCTTTCAACAATGGTCCGTTTGGACCCCCGTATTCATCCCGAGACCCCCCGGACCCCAACGAAAACCACCAACATACTCCAACACATGATACGAACTTGTTCCAATCATAAAAACACCATACTAAACATCAAAATCATCAATTAACCACGGATTCAAGCCTAAATTTCTTAAAACTTTCCAAATTACACATTCGATCAAAAACCCGACCAAACGATGTCCGAATGACCTGAAATTTTGCAGGCACATCCAAAATCACCTAACGAAGCTACTGCCAAACTGTCGGAATTCCATTCCGACCCCCGGATCAAAATCTCACCTACCGTTCGGATTTCGCCAAAATTCAACCTTAGCCAATTCAAGCCTATTTCTACACCGGCCTCCAAATTCAATTCCGATCGCTCCCCTAAGTCACAAATCACCTCCCGGAACTAACCGAATCATCCAGAATCCGATTCCGAGCCCTCTAACCAAATAGTCAACTCCGGGTTGACTTTCCTTATTCAAGTTTCCTTCACAAAGGCTATATGCCTCATTTCCAATCTAATTCACTCCTAACTCACCCGATAGGCTTTAACACTGATATAAAATCATAAAACATGTATTTACAACATAACGGGGTGGTAATTACCGTGACGACGGGCCGGGTCGTCACAAAAGGCTACGACCATCTCCAATATATAAAAGGCTAAGGCCTTAACGACGAAGGGAGAGACTACGGTATCCTCCGTTCAAAATAAAAAGCTAAGGCCTTAACGGAAAAAGGAAAGACTACGGTCTCCTCCGTTCAAAATAAAAGGCTAAGGCCTTAACGGCGAAAGGAGAGATTACGGTCTCCTCCGTTCAAAATAAAAGGCTAAGGACTTAACGGTGAAAGGAGAGACTATGGTCTCCTCCGTTCAAAATAAAAGGCTAAGGCCTTAATGGCGAAAGGAGAGACTACGCTCTCCCCCGTTCAAAATAAAAGGCTAAGGCCTTAGCAACGCAAGGAGAAAACCGCAATAAATAAAGGGTCACGCCCCGAGCAGTATAGAAATAAAACAAAAAAAAAAGGACACGAAGGAAGCATAAAACAGTTCTCGAGAAATTGCCAAAAAGTCTTATTAAAAACCACAAGGTTACAGAAGAGTACTAATTACAAATATACATATCATAGCTAACTATCAAGACCCCAGTCGCCCTCCTCCGCACCGATCACACCATCCTCACCCTCGTCCTGGAACACCCTATCGATCCAAGACTCGGTGCCCAGCTGATCTGCCTCTGCAAAGGAGTCGCCCGTCTGGCCCGGAGAGTCGGGGTCGTATCCACAAGCTTCACGAGCGACCCTGACCAGGCGACGCTGAGCGTCAACCTCCGCCTCGGTGGCTCTACCAGCAGATAGTAACTCCTCGAACACGGTCCGCCTCGCCTCGACATATATGAGCATGTCTTGAGCTTCGGGACGCATCGCCAGCCGGGGTAACGACCTCCATATGTTGAGGGACCGCCGTCCTGGCCGTGGTTGCCTGAAGCTCGGCCGACATGACATTAACCTTGGCATGTAGTTCAGCCGCTTACATCATTGCCACACGACCAAGGTCCAGTTCCCCCTCCCGCTGCTATAGAAGATTCTCCAATTCAGCGTTCCGGGTTACATCGGCCATCAAATCTGCGTCCGCCTTCTCAAGTTGGGCCGTCTGCTTACGCAGTTGCTCCTCCACTGCCTGCAAGCTTTCACGGAAGACTCGAAAGTCGGGGTCTTGGGTGTAGACGTCCGCAAGCATCTTATGCTTGGCTCGGGCCTCTTTATACTTTTTCGATGCTTTTCGGAGAGCAGCAACCTTCTTCCGCTCCCTCCGGCTCCGCTCGACCTCCAAGATAAGGGTTTGTAAAAAGAAGGAAGAAAGAAAGGAGACAAGTCAAACACCTTAGAAGCCAAAGGAAAACAATATGAAACAATGACCGAGTCATACCTGTAGAGCGGCACCGGCAACTCGACGAGATAAGTCTCTATCGCTTACAGCCTTCAGAGACTCCGCTTCGGTAGCCCCGCACAGCAAAGACATGTCCGTCGTTGCACCGTGCTCGCTCTCTAGTAGCAAGTTATACCCCGTGGGGATCATAATCCGGTGGTTGGGACCCGTCACCGTCATATCCACCCGGGCATACTCCCGCTGCGGCACGTCCGCATGTTCAGGGGCCACCTCAGCACATTCTGGCTACGGCACGTCCGTAGATTCAGAGGCCGGCTCAGCAGCAGTTTCCCCCTCGTCTATAGGTCCACCGGCGATAGCCGATGCGCTTTCGTCTTCGACGCGTGAGGGAGCAGCGTCCACCATGGCCGCCCTCAAAAGTGTCGCCCTCTCCAACCGGATGGTATCAGCCATAAACACCGATCTCGAGTCAGGGCGGCGAGTAACCACCTCTCTTTGTTCTACGACTATCCCTTTTCCAAGGAGCAGCCTACGCCTCTTCCGCTCTAACGACTCATCGTCCGATGGAGCGCCCTCTTCAACAGCAAGAGACGAAGGTGCAACGTCCGCTCCAGACGTCGGGTCAACCACCGGCTCGGTCGCGGGACGAGAAGGCACGGGAACGTCAGCTAAGACTGACTCCCGAATTATATTGTCACTCTCCGAACGGGCGGCCTTGGCAACGTCGTCACCGAACACTACCATGTCCGCTCGGTCATCTTCAGGCAGGGGGACCCTCCCTCCCGAGGAATACAACCTCAGAATCCGATGGCGGGGAACTGGCGGCACGGAATCTTCGTCTCCGCGGCACATTCTGAGCTGCCAAACACAATCAAACAAAGTGTCAGGTATAACGCCAACGGAACCCAAATAAGTGGCGAGATCTACAGATCAAAACAACCGCTATACCTGGAAGACCGTACTTGATGGTGAAGACGGCCCATGTCCTACACTCCTCAGCATAGGGGATCAGCCGCCCCACCCAGGCTCTTATGTCTAGCACGGATTGAGGCATACGCGCCCTTGCTGCATCCATAAGAAATAGCAAGCGTGAGTATCTAAAAGCGACAAAAAATCGAGCAGACATAAAGACACTAAATACAACGGTTGACACTTACGGCTGTCGTTCCACGCCTCTGGAAACTCAGCTAGGTCCGTTACCAAGTCTGAGGTACGGACAAAGAAATACTTCAACCAAAATTGGCGGTTGGGCTTATCGTCCGACTCGACGGCTAGGCCTTTCGCCCCTTGATTTTTTGGCTGCAGCATTGTCCCTCTCATAAAGCCAGGGCTGAACAGCTGCAACATGTGGTAGATGGTGACGTCTAAGCCGACTCTCTCGGTGTATGTCGTCAATATCCGGCAAAACTTCCATGTATACGGAGTAAGCTGAGCCGGGCAAACATTGCAAAACTGGCACAGTTCCTCCGCCAACGGGTAGATCGGTAGTTTGCATCCTATTATGAACGCATATTCATAAAAGGCACAAAATCTCGGCCTATGAACATTGGCCAGGTCCCTCCCGGCCGTATGCATAACTGTCGCCTACGGAATCCGGCAAGATACCCGAAGGTCATGTAAAAGAGACCCGGTATAGGTGGACCTTTCCCATTCAGGGGTTTCCACCCTCGTCGGAAAATTCCTCCGAACATACAATTCACGAGGGGGAAGGTTGTCCACAGACAAAGGGACAAGAGGTTTACGGACCTTCTTGCCACCCTTTGACGGCCGGGAGACTCCAGAGGTAGCCTCACCCTCTTCCGGTCCCCGACGGTGATTACTCTTAGCCATTTTTTAAATTTCTTCTTATGTACTAAAGATGCGACAGTGAGAACACGAGACCAAAGAGAAGAGTTACAAGTTCTGTAGGAAAAAGCTAAGAAGCAAAAATATCGGAAGAGTTTCTGATGATCGAAAGAGTGGAAAGTCTTGAAACTGTCCACTATTTATAATAAGTCGTTACACGAAATTGGAAGAGTTTTTGCACCGGAAAAAGGCGGGAAACCAAAACGTCAAATCGCCTTTATGGCCTGCCTCGAAGGCAACAACAATTATGACACACGCCGCCAGCAAACGACGGTTCAAAAGAGCGTGCCACATATGCGCGTGTTCACAGGACCCAATGTGGGCTGGATCTATCCGCCCATCGCAGACACGCCTCGAGCACATCTCCAATAAGCGGAGGGACTATCTGTATGAGGACAAATCAGACGCAAAGTATGACTATTTTGTATATACACGGTCGACTCGGGGGCAGTGTAGGTCGGGCACGCCTCCTTACGTGGCCGCTAACATTGGGAGACATCCTCCTTCGTGTTTGCACGGCGAAAAGGATACGTCCCCGTCCAGAGTAGCGTGTCAACAAGCTAGTCCGAGTAGACGTCCCCGACTCCCCCTCCCCTTTGTTTCCATTGTAATAGCAATAGTTTTAGGGCGACGTAATATGCCGGTGAGGGGGTCGTATTTCTATATAAAGGAGGGTCCCCCTCATTTGTAAGACAAGTGTTATTGATCATTAATAATACAACTCTCTCTCTATCATTCTTCTCTCTATTATTATATCTTTATTGCTTACTTGTTCAAGCACTTGATTAAGCTCCATATTTTTCTTATAAGAAAAACATACACATGAACCCAAAGATCGATATTTAAGATATATTGCCATTGATTCCGATTTACCTTTCATTTATTCATTGATTATCTCTAACCCATAAAGCAACCTATAGTCTTTTGGGTCAAACAGACATCATAGCCGACTGATAAAGCTTATAAGAAATATGCACAGGCGCATGTAATTATTCATAGCTGCTTTTGAATATGATTGGATCTTCTAATATGCTTCCATGTGCAGTTACGGGCCGGCCACCAAGAAAGATAAGGTGTCAATAGGTGCGCCAAACGGGCGTATCGGGTCGAATATACGGGTTGAAACGTTTAATAAAAAAGCAGATAAATTATTCGATCCAATTCATATTTAATACGGATAAAAAATAGTTAACTAGCGGATAATATAATTAACCATATTATCAATGACTAGCTTCTTGCATATGATCATTGAGCAATCTTAGTCTTCCTAACTTTAGTAATCTCAATTTCAGAATTTACAAATGTAAATATTAGACTCATTGATTATCCATTTGTTACCCTTTGGTTATCTATTTTCAAAATGAATAATATAGTTTTTATCCATAATTGACCCATTTTTAGAAAATTCATTATCCAACTCATTTTTTAACGAATAATATAGTTCGTTAACTATGTTTTTAATCATTTTACCATTAATATATCTTATTTTTAATTTGAATTCATGTAAGTCGAGTGTTTAGACAATAGTCTGTCTCTTTTTATATTCACTTGTCTAAGTACAGTAGCAGCTAACCATCAGACAGACAGCTCATTTTCAACCTTTTTTGACTACACGCAATTGTTTGCTTTTGGACCACTAAATCAAAATTACGTCCAATAATGTTGACAACAACATCTTCATTTTGTATTGTCGGAACATGTCCTAATAAGTCATAAGCTATTCTTGTGCCCACGAGATAATATTTTTTGGTACATTTCTAGACGTAGGAATTGTTTCTGGTTGAATTAATATTTTACATTTTATCATATAGGAATTATACAAATTTGTAGTGGAGGTTTCTTGTTTTGTGTGCTATGGTGCTATTTTTTACCTGATTTTCTTTTTTGGAATTGGACTTTCTTCATACTGCTCCATGATCGGATGTTTCTTTAATTCTTAACCAGCAATTTTCTTTAATATTTCATTTTTCTGATTGGAAAACATATTTCAGATCATGTCTATAGAGTCTTATTTAAGATTTCTGTCAAACAACCCCTGAAACTTACATTACTTTGATCTGTTAAATATGTTATTAAGCTATAAATACTTTATTATGATCAACAAAGTGGAGCCTCATATCAGATTTTAATGCATATTTAAATTGACATTACTTTACAGCTGGAAATCCCCAGGCCAGGGGCCAGGGTTAAACCACCTCAATGGCAGACAATCTGCACATGCAACTCTTCCAAACGAAGAGACATCCAAAATTTAGAGACTATGAATTTTGAGTTAAAGATTCAGTGGGTTCTATCTAATACTTTCTCCTGTTTATAATATGCGTCAAAATTATTTTTTATTTTGGATAAACATAAGTGTCCAGTTATGTAATTAAAAAATATTCAATTTATTTTCAAAAAGTAATCCTATGTATATATTCATAAAATATTTTCTTACTTCTCATGTTAAATGTTTAAATATGAGTAGTTTAGTCATAGTAAATTTATATAGAATTTAGTATTTTTTTAAGGAAATTTTACCACATATAAAATAGGTTAGTACCCTATTTATAACATATAAATACCATTTTAAAATTTTATACTATATAAATATCTTTTTTAGTTTATAGAAAAAATTTAAATTTAATACCATCATATAATTAAGCCTTAATATATGCTACAAAATATTTTTTTCTCTCATTATTTTATTTTTTCTCACCCAATTATCATCTTTTCTCTTTCTTCTTCAATAAAGTTTTTCATCTTCTCCCACAAATACTCTTTTCATACACCTTCTAACCCTTCTCCGCCATTAACATAACAAATTTCTGCCATTTTCACACCAAATCCTCACGTCATTTTCAGATGTATACTGTTGTATTCAGATGTATGGTTCTTTGATTTCATATGTATTCAGCTACAGTAAATTAAATTGAAGTGTATTAGTAACATATACTCAACTCTAATCATAACTTGTATTCAACTTCATTAAACGATCGAATGAGCTATATTCATCAAATGTCAGTTTAATTCAACTTTGTCAATCAGATGAACTAATTTGTATTCAAATGTATTATAATGTATTTTTCTAATTTTTGTATGCATTTGTAAGTCAACTTTTTTTAATAGGTTTACATAAGTATTTCCAATCACTTTTAACTGTTTTAATTACAGTTGTATTCGGATTTTTTTAATTACATGTATTCAGGTGTATAGAATGTGTGTGAATCAATGGAAGGAAAAGCAAATATTGTATCTTTAAGTTAGTTAACAAAAATTAGGGAAATCAAATTTGTTTTGATTTCCTTCCGTTTTTATCTTCTTCAATGTCCCATTTACGCTAAATACAGATTAATACATCTTAATACAGATTCAATTTTACTGGAATCCATGTTTGTGCGGCGTCATTTCATGTTGTATTATTGAATACAATACATTTAATACATTATATATATCGTCAATAACCGTAAAACATATCTATAGCATGTAATATAGGAAATAATTTTTATTTATTGCTAATTAGGTCTTAAAGAATGTGCTTTGTGATAAATTCTCTTTTTTTAATGTACGTGCTAAAAATAAATTCGACAGTTATTATGAATAGGAGGGAGTAACTCCTTATTTTTGCATCTATAGGCCGGAAAATCTGGTGCTGTCTTGAACCTGAAAATCTGATGTTGAGTTAGCACCCAATAAACAATGGTGATTTTCCTCAGATTATATATTGATCAACATACTCATACAACTCAAAAATTTAAACGTGCTTTTATGTCCGGTCGAACATATACAACCTTGCCAGCATTTTCTCCAACTCCAAGACACTGCCACCAGATCCAGCTCCAGTGTCTGCAAAAATCTAGCATAGCTAGTACCAAAATAAAATTAAAGAAGAAAGGAAACGAAAGTTGGTATACAATGCAACAGATTATATTAATATTCATCAATTTTTCCATACAAAACTTTTAGAGATACTGACTAGCCGTCAATATGGGCTTGGCCTGTTGACCCAGTCCAGCTCAGCTCAGCTCGTGATTTAGCAAGGTTATGCTAGAATTTTTGGAGCCGTTTAAAAATGAGGTTTTAAGCCCGGCCCGAGTAAGCTCGTGGCCCGCGAGGTTTGACTAAGACTGGGTCGGGCCGACCCGTGAGCCTAATAAAATATTTATTTAAAATATATAAAAAATAAAAAGTATACTGCCTTTAGATATGGAAAGTAAAAATTGGATCTTTACTAAGAGGAACCAAAACTTGCTCTTGAGAAGTTTCAAGAGGTGATATTATCATGTATTGGAAGGACCATTCTAGAAACTATCCCGATCTTTCAATGATGGTGCGTGATGTACTTAGCATTCTTATTACCATTGCACCATCGGAATCAATATTTAACATTGGTGGTGTGTTCTTACAAAGTAGAGAAGTTGCATTTATTATAAAAATGTCCAAACACTTGTTAATACTTGAAATTGGCTGCACAGGTTTTCCTGAACTCAAACTGGTAATATTTTTTTTATGTAAATTTAAATATTATTAATTTTTAAAATTTAATTATTTTTAATATTTAACTAATTAATATTGTATATGAATTGTAGATGAAAGTGAAGATGTTAAGAGAACCTTTTCACAAGCGGATTCAAATATGTTTGATGAAGATGATGTTTTGGATATCTCATAAGTATCATAAACGTTCTCTTGAATAGTTTGCTTTAGTTTTGACTTTTAGTGAATGAAATATAGTCCCGTCTTTTACTTTTTTTTTACTAGTATTTATTGTGATATATTGGAACAATATAAAAAGTTATTAAGTTTTGCGTATTTTTTTCCAGGAAGATATATTTTTAACATTTAAATAATTATATTTTTTTAGGTCAGAACTTAAAGAAAAAACATAAAATTATATTTTTAAAAATAATGGGCTGGCCCGTGGGGGCCCGCGGCCTACATAGAGCTGAGGTGGGCTGATCATTATAAGGTCCATCAAAATGATGGGCTAGCCCAGCCCAACTTGTCAATTGCTAAAGTCCACGTGGCCTGGACTGGGCTAGCCCAGCCTGGCCCATATTGACAGCTCTATTACTGACCTTAACTTCTTTTTTTTTTAAATTTTTTAAAAATTGAAGCCAGTTTCACCTTATGCTATATTGACATGTACGTGCTAGAGGCATTGACCCTACCTCGTATATTAAAATTTGTTGTGTGATATCATGAGTTAACTAACACACAATCTCACGCAAAGCAAATAGAGAAAAAAAAAAAACACAAGAATTTAACGAGGATCAGCTAAGTCTAATCCTCGGGGTAAAAGAAGAGAGAGTTTTCCAATATGAATGAGAAGAAAAAACACAATACAATCTATAGAATCCCCAACTACAACCCCTATACATAGATTCCAAAAGGTCTGAATATATATGAGAAAGGTTTTCCAATTTGATAAAAACTATAGGTTTTCCTTTTCCAATTCTATTAAGACAATTAGTTTTCCTAAACTTATAAGGACTATGAGTTCCCTAAAAATACACGAAAATAATTCAAGCCACAAATAACAAATCTTCCCCTTGGCTTGAATTCTCTTCATCAACAAGAACAACGTCTCTCTACTTTGCCCTCAGCCCTCGCAAGGGCTCTATCCATTTTTGCACACATCAACCAAGTCTAGGCAACACCTAAACTTGTTAAGAGACTCAATCTCTTTAGCCATAGAACTAATGCGTCGATTTGGTTCTATACTCGGAATAACTTCTAGATAGTTATAACACTCAAACATATCAATGGTCTCTGCAACTGCCAAGGCAAATCCCACTAGAATCGTATATCCAAGAAGATTCTAATCAACTATGTTTGCAAATCTTTGCGATCGGGTGATCACTCTCTTCTCTCTGCTTGTTGCAATGCTATATGGTTGTTCTTGCGCATGTGCATCAACATTATCATCTCGATCAATATTTTGTACCTCCTTCACTTTCTCTATTTTAGAACTATTGGGCTGAGCTAGTGGAGATTCAATTTCTAGCTATATGCGGCTACTGACACCACAATCTATTTCGGCTATTGCCTTTTCTTTCTCACTGTCCAGTGAAGCACATTCATTGAATGTTACATCCCTACTGATAATTAGCCTTGGAGTCGTTTGATCTATGCACTACAACCTATAACCTTTCATTCTAGTTGCATACCCTAAAAATATGCACTTCTTTGCCCTCGACTCAAGTTTTCCATCACTCACATAAGCATAATCTAGATAACCAAATATCCTTAAATTTGAATAATCAACAGGCGAATCGGACCATATCTCAAAAGGAGTTTTGAACTCAATAGTTGTGAATGAAGATATATTGACCAAATAACAAGCTGTATTGATTGCTCCAACCCAAAAATCTTTGCTAATGCATGAGTGTGAAAGCATGCTTCGTGACCTATCATAAAACGTTCTATTCATACGTTCTGCAATACCATTTTGTTGTGGTGTTCTAACATTAGTGCGGTGTCTCACTATGCCCTCTCTGCTGCAGAAATTATCAAACTCAAAATTATAAAATTCCAATCCATTTTCAATTTGAAGATGCTTAACTTTTATTTCTGCCCGCCTCTCAACTAGCGTCTTCCATTTAACAAATGTCGAAAATGCCTCATATTTGTTTTCAGAAAATACACCAACATCATCCTTGAGTAATCATCAATCAATGTCATAAAATACCTGGCACCACTCATGGAAGGAATTCTGTTTGGACCCCACATGTTAGAGTGTATATAATCTAACTTGTATCTGGTCTCGTGCTCGGTCTTCTTGATGAACTTTACCCTTGTTTGTTTACCAAGCACACAATGCTCACAAAAATTTGAAACATAATTTTTGTACCCATTTAGCAAATTCTACTTACTCAATAAAAACAATCCATTATCACTTATATAGTCAAATCGCACGTGCCACAACTAAGACTGATTCAGATCACTTTTCTAAGAAGCTACAACAGCTTCCCCTTTAACTATACTAGCCTGAAGATGATACAATTTAGAATGTGATTTACCCTTCATGAGTACCATGGACCATTTACACACTTTAAGTATTTCATTCTCAAAGTGAAATTTATATCCTTGATCATCCAATGTGGAAAGAGAAATTAAATTTCTCTTTATTCGAGGAACATGCCACACTCAATGTTTCTGATAATTCAGAACACTCATAATTTGATGTTATCAACCTCCTCTACTGGTAATGGCTTATCATTTCACATATAGACAGTCTCACTCGTTTGTTTGTAAGTTGAAAATCAATTCTTGTGTGGACATCAGATTATTGCCCGTGTCAACAATATTTGCCACATTATCTATTTTCTGCTTCCCTCTTTTCTCCTTCAGCTTAGGACAATCTCTCTTGTAGTGACCTTGCTCCCCACACTCATAACAATTTTGCTTCCTTGCTCTAGACTTTGATCTTGCAGTTGACTTTTTCTTGTTAAAGTCTTTTTGTTTTGTTCTTCCTCTAATCACAAGACCCTCGCCCTCAATTTTGTTGTATGGAAAGTTCTTTTTCAACTCTTTAGATTTTAGTGCATTACTAACATCTTCTAGTGAAATGCTATCTTTCCCATATAGCATTGTATCGGCAAAAGTATTATAAGACTGTGGTAAAGAACATAACACAATCAAAGCCTGATCCTCACTCTTAATTTTGATATCCACATTCTTCAAGTCCGTTATAATTGAATTAAACTCATCAAGGTGAGCTTTAAGAGATGTACCTTCATTCATACGGAGATTGTATAACCTCTTTTTCAGGTATAGGCGGTTTGTCAGCAATTTCTTAGAATACAGATCTTCCAGCTTCTTCCATGAAGTTGCTGCAGAAGTTTCTTCAGCAATTTCCCAAAGAACGCTAGCTGTAACGCTCATGAAGGTCGCACTCAAAACCCTCTCATTCAGGTCTTCCTTCTCTGTATCTTTCATATCTTCAAGAAAATCCTCATCAATTGCTTTCCATAATCCTTATAACACTAGGGATGATTTCATCCTAATCTTCCATAGACTGAAACTAGAACTTCCGTCAAATTTCTCTATTTCGTACTTTATTGAAGATGATGAAGACATCTTAATCGTAAATTATATGTAGAAACCCGAACCTTGCTCTAATACCAATTGTTGCGGAATATCGTGGGTTAACTAGCACACAATCTCATACAAAGCAAATTAGAGAAGAAAAATCAACACAAGGATTTAACGAGGTTCGGCTATGTCTAATCCTCGGGACAAAAGAAGAGAGTTTTCCACTATGTATGAGAAGAAAAGCACAATACAATCTCTAGAATCTCCAATTACAACCCCTATATATAGATCCCAAAAGGTCTCAAACATATATGAGAAATGTTTTCCAATTCGACAAGGACAATAGGTTTTCCTTTCCCAAATCTATTAGGACAATGGTTTTCCTAAACCTGTAGGGACTATGGATTTCCTAAAAATACAAGGAAATAATTTAAACCACAAATAACGAAATCCAAATTGTGAAAACATGAAGGAGGGGGATATGAGACCTTACCTCCTCAAATTGCACTTGTGGATTGGGCATTCCCAATTCATTCACACTTTTAAGCTCACAAGAAAAAGGCCTGCACTAGTGTCCCTGTACCAGTAACAACCTAAAAGTTTTGGTCTTGATGTTAATACTGCAGCTAGGGCTACATTATGTACCAAAACATTAGCATGGGAAAAGCTCGTCCCGTTACACTGTAACATCATATTACATTAAGAAGCAAGATGAAATATATATGGAAGTGATTGAAATAGTAGCCTCTGTGGGGAATTCCTGCTCCTTGTGCCATTCCAGTTATGCATCATATAGATCATATTCCGACTTCCCATGTTGACACCTATAGATCCTGCAAAAAAGTTCTATATATTAGTAGCTATATCACTAGTGATAAAGACATGTTTTTTAGTCCACGGATTGATTGCAACAGCTACAATTTGGTACATTAACTTGTCCAAAATTCCTAATAATTTCATCAAGAGGAACTTTTCTTTTAACCAGCCTTCATAACATATAAGACTATCTTGAATGAGATGTTTTTTCTCATTCAAGTTGCAATTTTTTTTTTTCCGTCTAAGAAGATCTATGTTGCGCGGATTCTTCAAAAATACACTGCTTTTGGAGAATCCGACACGCACCCAGCGATATTTTCGGAGAGTCCGAGTAACATAGAAGATCCTAAGCGGAACTACATGAGAAAGCTCTTGAAGTGGCGAGTCATCTCTCTTTTTTTCTTCCCTCCAGCATATAATAATACTTATAAGTGAAAGATCAATACTACAATCAAAGAAGAGATTAAAGAAGACAGATAAGGAGGCAAAAATAACATGAATTATCGAATTTCTGAATTTGAATTGAACTGAGCCAACTCTGAACTAGCACAAGGGTGATGAGTACACTAAACAATATTACAGATTTGCTACTAGCACTATTTACAACCACAATTCCGAGTGTGTTAGCTCTGAAACTCCCAGGTATATTTTTCTGGATCTTTTGAAAGAAGCTCCATCGAGTATTAAAAAGAATTTGAATGGCCTGTGTTGAATAATCAAAGCTAAACTCTCAAGTATCAATAACTTGCTTATCGTTGCCATCACCGATTGATGAACGATTTTCACTACAATCAACTTCATTTACCCTACTTCCTTGCCCACCATCATTCTCACCATCCTCGGATACTGAGCTAATATCCATCTCCTTTTCTGGACTTTCAAGTTGCACGCACTCGGCAACTGCGTCCTGCACGGAACTATTATTTTCTGAATCGAGGCTTCTGTTCGATGGGGTCAAGTCTCCTTTCCTTACCACATTGAAGACAATACCACTGTTAGTCCTTTCAGGCTGCAGAAGGTCACCTTCGCCTACCATAATGCTTGAACTACTCGCAGGGACCCTATAACTAAAATCTCTTTGATCAAATTCAGTATCTGAACTTCTATCAGGTGTTGTTACCCTTGGGCTCGGGGAGAAATGGTCCCTGCCTGCCATCTGAGGAACAATATTGTTGAGGTCAATAGTCAATCCTTTGTTCAATCGCGAACCAATTTCCAAGTTCTGGACAAAGTCAATAAACTTATCAGCTGATGTTGTCCTCATTAAAGGACCACCCGATCTTGTCCAAGAACTAAGGTCCACATTTTCCGGCTCACTGTCACTACCATCATGTGCATTCCGGTGTGTTCGCCAATTACGGTTAACATGCGCCCCCGAACCACTGCCTCCTTGATGATGTGAAGCAGCAACATCCGCAAGAAAATCTTCAAGGGAGCCTGTTGAATTCTCTCGTGCAATGCAGTTCCAAGAAGGAATTCTTCTGGAAGCGTTAAATCTGACAGTGCTTGCCAAGCCATGTGAAGCAGCAGCTGCTCTCTCAGCACTCCTTTTCAGTCTACGCATATGATTCAGTATAGCGACGCATTCATCAAGTGCAAGCTCAATTCCACAGTTTGCTTTCATGGCAGAGAGTTTCTCCCAAGTGCACCTTCTTCCTTGATTTGCTGCCTTTTGCAGCTCCAGAGTAGAGGGATTTTGTATGATTTTTGAGTACTGTATCACAAACAAAATTTGGCGAAAAGGTCAAATGTCAAGCCAACCTACAGTTCTTCATAGTATAACTTATTTTGAAAAAGACAAAACTATTCTTATGAACTTAACATGATTAGCCAATTCTCATCTAGATTTCCACAAATTTGGGAATGGAAAGCAACTTTTAGACAGAATCAAATACACCCACGACTTAGCATTTTTACTACAGTGTTTTCAGTTCCATCAAGGCAATTATTTCCTATTCCATTCAACAGTATAGCAATCACAAAACGTATCTACAACACGAATTGAACTATTTGTTACTCTGTAAGTTCAATGGGCTTCGTATTCACATTTATAGCCACCAAAACAGAACTTTTTACTTATTTGCAAAAAGAGAAATTGCTCCTGGTGGACATACCTGAGCTAGAGTGGCAGGCATTACAACAGTTACGTCACCCTCCCATTCTTGAGCAAAAAGCTTTGCTAATCCTCCCAAGGGAAAACCAAGTTCTAATACCTGATTGCATCTGTGCTTCACCTCCATTTCCGTAAGTTGAGCAAGCTGCACGGCCAAATACTTTATGTTACAATGCCTCTGCTTAAATCTTTTGTCTCCACAAAAAAATAACAGCAAAACTAGGAGCATGCAAGGATAAGTCATGAACTAGCAATTCTTAGTTAAAAGCCTATGCATTTGAAGTCTAAACTCTAAATCGTAGAACTGAAACTGGGTCCATGGAACAACAGCAATTTGGCTGGGTACATTTAAAAGGTTATATATAGGTTCACATACTAATTCCGTTACTCTAGCACCTAAAATATAATAAAGAGCATCAACAGATGAATCTTGCTTGATTATATTTTCAGAACCACTTTGAGCTGCAAACTGCTACATGAATTTTCTATCAAAAAGACTGTTGCTTAGAAAACTGACCGCTATGACTTACTAATACATACCCTATTCAATATCTCTATAAAGGAGAAAATCACACAGATGTCCATAGTGCTACTCGGCAGTGTATGTGACTACTACAGAAATTATTCCGCATATGATTCCTTCAAGTTAGTCCCTTTAGCGATGTTGAACTAAAGAGCCTAGTTCAAATGTTCAAACAAGTGAAGATGCTTGAAGAAGCTTAATGAGGGAATAAGACTAGCTACTTATCAGCATACGCTTAAAGTCTAACTCCTTGTTAAAAAAATGACAGAATAAGGCTTACTGAAGTTAGGCCTGAGCTATACAGCCCCTACCTATAGTTACAGAATAGATTAGTACTAGTTAAAACTAACTCAAGATATAACGACGACCGAAAGCATTTTAAAGTGCTCTAAAATTATGTTGCAATGACACAAATACATGTACAAGACTTAGAGGAAGCATTAACATCAACTGAAAGCAAAGAGATCAAGAACATATCAAAGAAAACAAAAGTCCATACCTTGGCAGCAAAGTTGCCTCCATAAGCTCTTACAAACTCTTTGATCCTCAGTAGTGGAGCAATATGCGGATTCGCCTGGCTCACAATGAAGTGATTGACATTGAAGAGCTCCTTTAGCTGCATCATTGGCAAATCAACCTCCAAGCTACCATCCCTCCAACGACGAGCAGATGCACCAGAAGCGGCATCAGGACCCAAATGAAATGGTGGGTGATATGGAACAAGATCTCCACTTCTATCCTTTGCCATAAGTTCTTGAGCTTCGAAGAGACCAGGAAAGGCACAAGAAGCAGTAACAGCACTCCATATAACAACATGAGGTGAAGTCAAGTAGTTCAAGCATCTAGGAGGTTCATGTTTCCTAGGCGAGCAAACAGTAATCCCCAGAACTCTACCAGTCATGTCATAGGCTTCTTGGAAAGTAAGATTATTCGTGAGATTACGTAACAGCACCTGCAGCTGTCTGATCTCATGTACAGCACCCTGGGTCATGACCCTCTTGAAAATAGTAAAAATCCCACCCAACTGATCGAAGAATTGCAAAGAGTGCCAGGAGTCCTCGAAAAAACTCTGGAGCTCAGGCCAAGATCGAGTTGCAACTATGGAGCACATAATCGAGCCGACACTTGAACCAGCAATTATCCGTGGCATCAGCTTGTGTTCTACAAGTGTTTTCACCACGCCCACATGGAAAGCTCCTAAAGAAGCACCTCCACTTAAAAGCAAAGCTGTCCTACCAAAGGCATGTCTTGTTTCATGCATGAAAGCAAGCTTCTCTTCCAAGAGAAGCTCCTCCGAATCAGAGTCGCATACCATTCTCAACTGAGTTGAAACCTCATCAATATAATCCTTAATCAGTCTAGGCACATGAAGCCTTCCCTTGTGAAGTTCTGGATTGCACATATTACCAAGATTCCTAACAAGGTCAGCTCTCATACAGAATATGATATCCCTCAGAGAACCCTCTTGCCTACGATGTCGAAGCTCTTGGAGTTTATTTCGAACTAATTCTACATCATAAAGATCTGCCTCATTCATTTTAGGGGTCTCTTTATCTAGCATCTTGGCAGCATGAGCCCACTCCTCATAAGTCAATGCAGATCTCATCATATTCCTCCAAAACTTCCTCCTATAGGCCATCTCAGCTTTGATTTTTACATTAGTGTATCGCCTCAACAAGAAGGCGAGAAGCGTTACCAATGCCAATATCCCTTGTGGATTACGAGGGTGCAACCACGAAATCAAGGGTGTCAAGTAGTATGACAAACCATTCTTGAACTTGTACAAGTAATATATCAAGAAATGAAACAGGTGATGCCTCAACTGTGAAATTGATTTGCAGAACAACACTCTAAAGGCGATTGTTCGACCCAATATCGTAGTAGGTCCAATTGAAAAGAAGTCAATTGTAGCCTCATTACTTATATCCATCTCAATGAAAAGGGGGACTAATCCTAGAGGAGGTTTCTCAGCTAAATGTTAAGAGAGCCCAATATACAGATACCTAAAACACTAAGCTATAGGTTATTCACAAGATTTAGCACAACAAACATTGTACTAACTTCTGAGAATCAAGGAAAGTGAAAATGATATATTTTTTTGACAATAGGGAAAACAAAGGCTATTCACAGTATTCAAGGGAATCAGATTATTAACAAGCTAAGTATGTGCAAGAATTAGAACAAGATCAAAGAAAATACCTCAATTTAGGAAAGTCAAAGAAAGAAAATCCCAACCTTTCCTGCTTTGCCTTTTCTTTTTGTGCAATTATGGCAATTCAACTCAGAGACCGACTAGAACTTGGCAAAAAAGCACCAAATCAACCGACAAAAGAATCCTTAATACCCCCAAAAATCAAATTTCATTTCAATTTAAAAAGAAATAGAAAGATCAAATTTTGACATCAAGATTCAATGTTTTTGTTTCCCAGAAAATCAATGTCAAAAGGGGTTGTAGGAATCAACCAGAAAAACTACAAAATCTCATAAAGTTAATGTTTTTTCATTCAATATATGGAAAACAGAGAGGGGCCAATAAATCAAGAAGGTGATAACAGTAAATTAATATATCAATGCAACGGCAGAGATGGATATTAATAGAAACATAGGGATTCGGAAAAAAGAAATAGTCAGAAGTTTGGATCAGATAACGATATGGTTTCTCTATGGTTAAAACTGACGTATGATATGTATCAGCTAAGGAAGTATGGATAGGCACGATTGAATATATACTATAAAATTCAATTCTATTCTAAAAATAATAATATTCAAGAATTCCCTCTGCAGCAAACTGTAAGCCACATAAGGTGTTCTGGCCTTTAGCAATGAATTTTATATTTTAAAAGCGAAAATGGGACAACTATTTAATGAATTTAGAATAGATATATTGTTATCAAATACTACTCAATATGAAGGTAAGACTGGTTTTGAATGTCTCCCGTTATCCTTTTCTCCTTTTTTTAATATGAATTTGGTTTTCAATGATTAAATTATGAGTTTGGAGAAAGGATATTTGGGATGAGAAAAGTTGGTTTGTTGCGTTCAAGAAAAGAGGTTGTTGCTTGTTGCTTGCAAGTAATTATATGCGGCACACATGTAGCTCTAAATTCAATTTTTCTCAAGAAAAATGAATATATGTGTAAAACATATTAAATTTTAACAAATATTAAGTTCGAAATCATAAAATTGCGATGCGTAGTTGAAATATCTAACCCATTAGATTTAGATTTTGGATTCATTTTACTATGAGGGGAATTGGAAGGTTGTTGAAGTACTCCTTCCGTCTCATAATATATGACGTAATTTTTTTGTTCATGCCTTAAGAAAGAATAATTTTTGACTACTCTTACCTTATTAAATATTTTCTCAATTTATATGATATCTCTATCAATGACAATATCATATTTTCACTAAATATATATATATATATATATATATATATATATATATAATTAATTTGAGACAACTATTTTTAGTAACCACCACACTTGACGGAGGGAATAATTTTTTAGGTTGGTTGTGATTATGTAGACAAACATGGAAAGGAAAATGTAGTACTCCATCTATTCCTGTTTATGTGAACCTATTTCCTTTTTTGTTCGTTCAAGAAAGAATAACCCCTTTCTAAATTTGGTAACAATTTATCTTAAACTACAATTCTACCCTTAATGAGAAGTTTTTACAACCACACAAATACTCTGGTCCCCTTTTTAACTCATAGGACCACAGATTCCAAAAGTTTTCATTTTTTCTTAAATTCCATAACCAATCAAATAGGTTCACATAAATTGAAACGGATGGAGTACTATGTATTTGTGTTGGAAAGATGCTTCATTTGTGAAATAGTCCCTTTCGTTAAGAAACAATGTTATTCCGAATATAGTAATCAATGTATCTAATTTTCGGATTTTTGACATCCAATTCTATAATATATTTAATTTTTATATTTAAATACACAATGATCAATTGTAAATTGAATTTTATAATAGTAAAAAGTGTTCAAAATTTGTTAAAAGATCGCGACCACAAGAAAAATTATTTCACTCTAAAATACTAGTATCATGTTGGAGAGCTCGTTATGGTAAGGGGCGAAGCTAACTTTGTGATTACGGGATCGGCAGAACTCAGTAGTTTTGATTCAAATCTTGTGTTTGTCTTGAGAAATCTATTAACTATATATAAATTAGTAATTTAGAACCCAATAGCTTAAACTGGTTGAAAATCTGAACCCATAAACTTCAAATCCTGACTCCTCCTCTAGATATGGTCCATGAATTCCACAAGGATGAGGCTCACCCGGCTAACTAGCCTATAGTTACTACGATTCTCTCCTGTGTACATATATAATTTGAATTTAAGTTATATTCATTAATTATGCAAAAACAATTTTACACTAGTAGTAAATTTTAATATGTAATAGCAAATTATTTATTATTTTTATTAGGTTATCTAGTGATCTTATCAAGAAAAAATTTATATAAAAACTGAGTACAGAAAACTTGAGATGTCCTATATAAAAGAAAGCAACACCAAAAGTGTGTATAACGTGTTAAAATGTCAAGCATTCACCCTGAAGGTTATTATCCAGCACGTGTTCATTTTTTTTTTTTCTCGTCCGGTATCTGGTACTTATATTGAAGCCTGATTATATTCGGATTTACGCCGCGTTAGGCTCAATTCAAAGGTAAACGCTCTCTATCAAGGATTTTTATATATTCAAGGCTCGAACCCGAGACCTCTAACTAGGGGAGGAGCAATCTCTCCAATGCTCAATATTCTTTAATGGTGTGTTCAAGTTATCAAGTATTGAAGAACTGAACATACCACATAGGAATGAAAATAAACATATAAAGAAAAACCCAACCATCTATAGTGTATAGGTCTAGCTAGCTGAATTAGGATTAAATATATAAGTGACTAATCTTTGCCAAGCACAAAATTGACTGCATGATTCGCCAAGCTTTTAAAATTAATTTATTTTGAGTAGTATTATTTTTTATAAATGCTTTTGGAAAATGTATATTTGATGAGAAACATATTATGTTTAGCAAATTAATTTGAAAAGTATTTTTTCAATAGCAATTAGTGTTTAGTTACATGAAATATTTTTTAATTTTCTCATATTTGATTGGCCTAAATGTTTTGGAATACGTTTTCCTCATGAACTTATTTTCCTCCAAAAATATTTTTTGTATTAAGAGAAGGGAAAATATTTTTCAAAACTCTTTCTCAATCTTCCCCACCTTATTTCCCTACCAACCCCAAACAACCCACCACCATCCACCCAACCCAAACCCCCGCCCCGCCCCACGTCCACCTACCCTCCTCTCCCCCTCCACTATACCCCACCCTAAATAAAAGTATTATAAATAGTGTGAAGCGCTACTGTGTTAAAACACAAAATCAAAAAGCTGTTAAAAGAATAAAAGAAACTGAAAAACGGTAAAGAATAAGAAATATTCGGAGTCCATAATTTGCTTGTGCGTCCTTAAGGAATTTTAATCCCCTCACACGTTGCAAAGGTAATGGATTAAATCCTCCCAGGATGAAACGGAATAAACCTTCTTGTAACAGTGGCAATACAAACTGTAGGATACCAATAAACTCAAAGAATGGAGCAAAATCACACTTACGAATTTGAGAGAGAGAGACTGCGAAATAAAATGCAGTATTTTCAGAACGAAGGAAGTTCTATAACTTTTCAGTGTGTTAAAAATGAAGCCATGCCTCAGAATTTATAGGCAATTATTGGAAGATGTGTGATGTTTGTTCTGGAAAAGGTGTCTGTTCAGAAATTTACGCGTCCTGCTGCGATCCTACCGTGGTTACGCCAAGACCGCGGCTAGAGTGGCCTTCTGAATCTGCAAAAGTGTTCTGGCGCCGTCCTACTGCGGTCATGCCCGGACGTTGGTTAACTAACTGACATTTAATTAGTTATTAAATAATTAATTGAATAAATTTTATCCAAAAAATAATCTTATCGATCATTTGACAAATTCAAATCCAAAGCCGAAGCCGAGCCGAGTGAGCGACGACGACGGCGCGAAGGTTCATTCTCTTCAACTCCTTTTAAGAGCTTTAACAAGTGATTCTATATATAAGCACACAATTGTAGTTGGCCTTCAATGAGGGACAAAGTGCAAGTCAAAACTCACTTCATTCAAATTTTCATTTCCCTCCATTTTATTTCCCACCATTTCCAATTCACACTCTTAGACTTTAAAGCCCAATGCTTAAAGTCTTTGAAGCCCAATGCTTCCAACAATCCCCCACATGAATGGGAATGGCTGTAACAAGAATGATGAAAGTTATGTGAACATATGTCGAATATACTCCGTCAATCGGTAGATTTGATATTTTTGAACCGTCGAACTTTAGTGTCTACTTAGACAACCATATGTCACATAACCAACCCTTAATCATCTTTTGGTTTTTATTGTTGTGTTCGTTTCAGCCATGAACACCACCTAGTTTCATAACTGCGTAGAGAATTGGCCTTACAGAATTCTCATTAAAGCAGCTTCCACTTCACACTTACATAGGTGATTCCTAAACGTGTAATCCTTTAGATTGATATTATTTGATAAATACCACATCAAACTTAGGTAATCATTAAAGAACGTGTAAAGTTCTATCCCTGTTACTGAACATTGTATTCCTCACGAGAAGGGGCCAAAGATTTTACTTTGACAATGTTGAACCGGTCAATCCGTACTTTGTTTGAGCTCCTTTAACCTAGATCTCGGAACATCCAAAATTCTAGGTAGAGTTACCACCATGTTGACTTGTCCTCGGCCATAGTCCAATTCCCTTAGATGATTTCTCACCTCCCTCTCTAATTAAGCCTTTTGTAGGCGGATCCGCCACATTATCATTTGATCTTACATAATCAATTGTGATAATTCCACTAGAAAGTAGTTGTCTAACGGTGTTATGTATTCGTCGTAAATAACAAGACTTTCCGTTATACATAACACTCCCTGCCCGTCCTATTGCAGCCTCACTATCGCAATGTATGCAAATAGGAGCCAAAGGTTTTGGCCTGAACGGAATGCCTTCTAAGAAATTTCGAATTCATTCAGCTTCTTCACTAGCTCTATTCAAAGCTATAAACTCTGATTCCATTGTAGAGCGAGCGATGCACGTTTGTTTGGAAGACTTCCAAGATATTGCTCCTCCACCAACAATAAAAACATATCCACTTGTGGACTTTGTTTCTGTTGAGCCAGTTATCCAATTTGCATCACTATATCCTTCGATAATCGCATGATATTTATTGTAGTGCAAAGCATAGTCTTAGGTATATTTCAAATATCCCAAAACTCGTTTCATTGCCACCCAGTGATATTTGTTTGGATTACTTGTGAATCGACTAAGTTTACTTATTACACAAGCTATATCAGGTCATGTATAGTTCATGGTGTATATTAAGCTTCCCAACACACGAGCATACTCCAATTGAGACGTATTTTCACCTTTATTCTTGATAAGATAATGATTTAAGTCAATTGGAGTTCTTGCACTTCTAGATTGTAAGTGTTTGAATTTTTCAAGTACCATTTCACGTAACGTGATTGAGACAAAGCTAGACCCTGAGGAGTCCTCTGGATTTTAATTCCTAAAATTACATCGGCAATTCCTAAGTCTTTCATATCAAACTTACTAGCAACTATACTCTTAGTAGCTTGAATGTCGGCAATGTCTTTGCTCATTATTAGCATATCATCAACATAGAAGCAAACAATGACTATATGATTTGGAACGTTCTTAATATAAACACATTTATTACATTCATTAATCTTAAAGCTATTTGACAATATTGTTTGGTCAAATTTCGCATGCCATTGCTTGGGGCTTGTTTTAGTCCATAAAGGGACTTAACAAGTCGACACACCTTTTTTTTTAACCACAAATCCTTCGGGTTGGTTCATGTAAATTTCTTCCTCTTGATCACCATTTAAGAAGACTATTTTTACATCTATTTGATGGATTTAAAGACCATACAAGGCGGTTAACGCTATTAGCATCTGAATGGATGTAATTCTTGTTATCGGCGAGTATGTGTCAAAATAGTCAAGACCTTCTCGCTGTCTAAATCCTTTAACAATAAGTCGTGCCTTGTATTTGTCAATAGTACCATCGTCTTTTATTTTCTTCTTGAAAATCCATTTAGAACCCAATGTTTTGTTACCTGGAGGAAGATCAACCAATTCCCAGACATGGTTGCTCAATATGGATTCTATTTCATTATTGACAGCTTCTTTCCAATATTGTGCTTTTGAGGAAGACATTGCTTCCTTGAAGGTATGATGCTCATTTTCTAGCAGGAAAGTCAGAAAATCTAGACCGAATGAAGTAGATGTCCCTTGATGTTTACTTCTTCTCGGATTTTACTCATTGGGTATACCATCTATATTTTCCTACCGAGGTCGTTTTGACTTTTGGTAGGTCACTTCACTTTTCTTTTTATACGGACAAATAGTTTCAAAGAATTCATCATTATCTGATTCTATTATCGTATTAACGTGAATCTCAGGATTTTATGACTTATGAACCAGAAAACAATATGCTTTGTTATTAGTTACATATCCAATAAATACACAATCAACCGTTTTTGGATCTATCTTAACCCTTTTAGGTTTAGGAACTTGACCTTAGCTAAACATCCCCACAC